>ML800494.1:129360-149118 GCA_009831015.1 Picea engelmannii
ACTCTAAGATTACAACTCTCTCTAATTCTAAGATTACAAGCTTACAAATGAAGGAGGTAACACTCCTATTTATACAAGAGCTATGATAACAAACTCATAAATGTGATCCACTAATATCTCTTTAGTTCCATACATCTCTCAACGATCTAGACACATAACCCTATCCTCCATGATATTCTCCATGAGGTCCATGATCTCCTCCATGATCTTCTCAATGATCTCCTCCATGATCTCCTCAAATTCGAATTTGAACATATAGTGCCACATAAAGGTGCCTAGGAATTTTCTTTTGTACTTACACATGTCAACAAACTCATTCTAATTGTTAGGTATAAGTATAAGCATATTATTTTCTAAAGTTTAACCACAAATCCACTTAAAAATGTTAAGAATTGATAAACTTTGGAAAAGCATAGTTATAACCCAATGATGAGGTAAATGTAATGATGTGGAGGTGATATGAAGGTGATATGAAGGTGAAATGGAAGTAATTGTGAAGGTTTTAGTGAATTAATGGAATGAGAATAGGGACTATTTTGAAACCCTACAGTTCCTCTATTTCCTTTTGCTCACAGAAAATTTCCCACCAATATTTGACATGGGGAATGACTTTGAGGAGTGCAAAAGTAATCTTTTCTCTATTCAAAAAGTTATGGACAGAAAAATACCCTTCTAGTAGATTCAACCACTTGTCTACAACATATGCATCTATATGACCTTAAAATATAGGAATATCGAAGTTTATTTGTACCTTGAAGGGGCCAACGCCTCCGCTCAAGGAAGATGTATTGCCTGTTGGTAGCTACCGAAGGATTTGCGTGAAACTATCCATCATCTCGTTCGTATGTTGTGTGAGGGATTCCTCAAGAATTTTTTTGAAAGGATCTCTTGTCCCATCATATTTATTTTCTCCTTCCATGAGAGGTTGCTTGGGCGTGCGAGAGATTTTGTCCTAAAGAGAAACAAGATCGAGACCCAATTCTTTGTACCCTGACCTCGTTGGGGATATGCATTAAGACAACAAGGAGCATACCACTCTGATACCACTGATCCGGATTTTATGAGCATAATGAAATGAATATAGATTATTAAAAGATGTGTCACACAGAATAACAAAGATATAGTAAAAATTGTTTTCTATTCAATAAGGAAATAAGATGAAACTGTAAAATGCAATGGAAAACAAGCTTGTTGGAATGGTGGCGGCTTATCTCTGGGAAGAAATGCGATGACTGCGCTCATTCACTAGAAGATGATTACAAAGAGGCTCCGAAGGCCTTTTTACAATAAAAAGGAATTTCAAAAACCCTAAACATCCAAAAACCTAACCCTAGGAGATGAAGCACCCAAAAGTCATGTGGGCCCTGTTTGGGTAAGTTAGTACATCAACTTCCCGGGGTCTTAACTTTTGCATAGGATCTCTGTTTGGGTGCACAATAGATCGTTGGAAAGGTATCGTCGAGGATATTCATTTTGGGGGCTTAATAATGCCTTCATATAGAATCTCTATCTTGAAAAACCTTCATTTAGGTCCTCAAAATGGCCCTGGAAGTTAAAAATGGCTAAAAATAGTAAATTACCAAAATTTCCAGAAAACTGTTTTGAGCCAGTTGGAAAAGGTGGGTGGCCACCGATATCCACCTGGATCAATACTAAAGAAGTATTATTTAAGGATTCTAAAAGATTTCTTACCCAATTACATCCTTGCAAAAGAAAGGTGTGAAATTTGAATGGACTCCAGATTGTGTAAGGAGTTATCAACACTTGAAGAGTTTGTTTAAAAGTGTGCCAATTTTGAGAATTGTTGATCCTAATGAAGACTTTTTTGTGTGCACAGATGCATGCAAGGAAGGGATTAATGGATTCCTTAGTCATAATGGGCATGTTGTGTTCTACGAATTAAGGAAATTAAAAGAGAATATATGAAAGGAATTATACTACTCATGATTTGGAATTGGCAGCCATAGTGCATGCCTTGAAGATGTGGAGGCACTACCTCATGGGAAAAAGATTTGAGTTGAGGAAAAACCACAGTGGTTTGAAATATTTGTTTAGACATCCAATTTTAAATGCCAGAAAAAGCACATGGTTGGAATTCCTTAGTGAGTATGACTTTGATATCAAGCATATCAAAGGTAAATAGAACAAGGTGGTTGACGCACTAAACAAGAGGGTGCATGAGATACATGCTACAACTATTATCATGTACAAATCAGATTTGAGTGACATAATTTTAGATATTTCCAAATCAGATCAACGCTATGTGGACATAAAGACAAATTTATAGCAAGGTAAATTGCATCATAAATTTGAAGGTTATGAGATAAGAGAGGATGGAATCCTCATGTATAGGTGCATAGTTTATGTACAAAGTGAACAGGAATTGAAAAATATGTTATTGTCAGAGATGCATAAATTTCCTTATGTTGGAAACCCAGGCTACTAGAAAACAATTGCAGTAGTAAAAAAAAATACTATTGGTCATGCACGAAAAAAGGAGGTGGCTGATTTTTTTGCTGGATACCTTGAATGTCAAAAGGTCAAGGATGAGCACAAAAACCCAATTGGTTTTCTATATCCTTTTCCCATTCTTGTGTGTTAATGGGAAGTTGTAACCGTGGATTTCATTACTAAGCTTCCTAGGACTGTTAAGCAGCATGATTCAATTATGGTAGTAGTGGACAAGCTTAGTAAAGCTCCCCATTTTATTTCATTGAAGTAAACTCACAAGGTGACCAACATTGCTAATATATACATGAGAGAAATTGCTAGGATTCATGGTGTACCTAAGACAATTGTGTTTGAAAGAGATCCCAAGTTCACATAGAATTGTTGGAAAGCAATATTCAAAGAATTTGGGACAAATATGAATTTTAGCACAACCTATCATCCAGATTCATATGGGAAAACAGAAAGGGTAAATCAAATGATAGAAGAATATATGCTAAGAATGTATGTGATGGACAAACCGCTATAGTGGGAAAAAGATTTACCTTTGGTTGATTTTTCTTATAACAATGGGTATCAAGCATCTCTAAATATGAGCCCATTTGAGGCACTTGTAGAAAGTAAAACACACCAGTGAGTTGGGACAACCCAATAGACAATGTAGTGGTTGGGCCAGGTCTGCTCCAATAAATGGAAGAGAAGATGGTGAGGATAAGGAATAATTTAAAGGCTTCCCAAGATAGAAAGAAAATTTGCATAGATAAAGGCAAAACCCACCGAAAGTTTAAGGTGGGTGACCATGTGTTCTTGAAATTAAAAGAAAGACGTAGTTCCCTGAATTTGGGAAATTGTTCTAAGATTACAACATACTACTGTGGACCATTTGAAATCCTAGAGAGGATTGGTCATGTCACATATATGCTTACATTGCCTGCATCCTTGTGTATTCATAATGTTTTCAGTGTATCTTTTCTAAAAAAGTACATACTTGATGCTAATCATGTCATATATTGGAATATGATTCAGGTGGAGCCAGAAGACGATTTTTGAGTGCGACTGATTTGCATATTGAATCAAAAAATAAAAGAGCTCTGGAAACAAAACATGGAGCTAGTAAAGGTCCAATGGACCTGGTACGACCCTAAGGATGCAACTTGGGAATGTGAGGAATCTATGTGGGTAGAGGCCTGTATCTTTTTGAAGACTTGTGAAGTTTTTGTATGTACATTTGTATATAATGCACTGAGGACAATGAATAAATAAAGGGGAGGGGAATGCAATATCCCTAATCTGAGCCCCAATTGTAAATGTACATTTAGGATGGTGAGTCGTTGGCACCAAGTGTTGGTTCAATTTTGTCTGCACCTAAAATTGTAAATGTACATTTGTGATGGTGAGCAGTTAGCACCACGTGTTGGTTCAGTTTTGCGGGAATCTGAAATTGTAATTGTACATACAAACTGGTGAGTCATTGGGACCAAGTTTTGGTTCATTTTTGCACGCACCTGAGTAGTGCACAAGGATTTTTTTCCAAAGAAAGAGAATTCACTTTCCACAATGTTGCACGCACCTGAGTAAGTGCGTGTGGATTTCACATCAGGGGAAGGGTGCACACATTCCATAGTGTTGCGCGCACCTAAGTAAGTGTGCATCGGATCGAGTTNTATATATATATATATATATCTGTGTGTGTATGTGTATGTATGTATGCATGCATGCATGCATGTATGTATGTATTCGTATTTGAGGTCGAAGATACTGTGTGGTTTTTGGGATGGTAAGTCGGGATGCAAAAAGTCTAGTGCACCTATCCTTGTAAAATGCAATCACACTCAAATTATTAATAAAATCACATAGTTGCGTAGACCGCTCAGACCAAAAGAGACAGGGGGATAAACTCCAATGAAAAAGGGAAAAGAGGGGGCACTTAAGTCCAAGGGAATATTTTATTAATATATCTGAAAAAAATATAATTTATGGATATTTATTTATCCTAAGCTCTCAAGGGATGGGACCGAGTCACCAAGTGGCTAAATCTAATCCCGAAGGTGACAAGTGTCCAGTTATAACCATGAAAATATATGCTTGAACCTTAGTGTATTTTGAAGAAAGGAGAACTCATTCCTTTGGGGAATTCACTCATTTTTCATCAGGGATCGGACCATATGAACTAGCTGGGACAACCATTACCTTATCTGCAGAAGAAAATATTGGAAATGCGTTTTCCATATTGTAACCAAAGTATTTTGTTTTGAAGATGGCTCACTTGTGAGAATTCTCTCCAGGTGAGAGATTTTCTATCGAAGAGGAGGGTTGTCATTCCTATGAGCATTCTCTCCAGGTGAGATATTTGCTAGGAATTGTTCCCCGGTGAACCGAGCATTAGTTATAGGACTCTAAGACTTCATGTTTGACCTATTGTTGAATCCCTGGAAGGGAAGTGGGGAAACTGAGGAACTATTGAGTAGATAATGGGCACACTTCCTGGGGTGGGACAAGCATGTGGGGAATGAGAGAGTACATACTAGTTGTAGCAATTGGGCACCTTGGAATGAAAAATTCTATGGATTATCATACCTTATCCTAGCATTATAAATCCTTTTTCCCTAGTGGAATTTAATCTCCATCTTAGGGGTGACCTATTGCTGAAAGTATATGAGAAACATAGTCTATGGCTGGGAGGAACATTTGAGCTTTGCGCACAGTTGGTGACTCTTAATAAAAAGATAAGTGTCCTTTATGTGCTTGTATAATTTATTGTGTGCTTATTTACCTATGCATGATATGGTTTTATTTCTTGTATGATGTTTCATATGATCAATTGTCATTATTCCGTATGATGTTGTTTGTACATGTAATCATGATGTTGTATTCAATAATTACTATCACACAGTATGAAAATTATTGAGTTTCATGTTAGTTAATTTTATAATAATGATCATGAGTTTCCGAGGTGAGGCAATAATTTTCTTACATGCGGGGAAATAATATGTGCACGCAAGAGGCTATAATCGTTGTGTGCATGAGGAAGCATATCCGCATGCACGAGGATAAATGAATCTACGTGTGGCACCAGAATGGTTGCATGTGTAGTAGTATTCATGTGTTTAGAGTGGTTACATGTTCAATAATACTTGTGTGCTCTGAATGATTGTGTGCACAATTGTACTATGTGTTAATTTCACTATTATAACTAGTGTCTGAAGAGGAAAGTTGTGTGCCACATTCCAACTTGGGATCGTGCATGTTACCTCACGTGATTCTATGCATATTAATGTATAGTGTAGAATTTGTGCGCTAGATTTTTGGAGTGGCATTGCTCAACAATAAGATAGGGATGTTACTAAGTGGTATCAGAGCATTCTATTAGTGTTGCATAGTTGGTTAACGTTACATATTGGGATCTGAGTATGCTAACATTATAGAGTGGTATTAGAGCTATATCCTAGCTAAGAGGTTGGGTACGTGACACAAACAATCATTATTATTTCAAAATAAAGTTATATGTTTATGTGTATTAAATATTAATTAACATCCAAGGATTTTTCGGATCAATGATCGATATCCTAGATCTTTATGAGTCAGAAAACCCCACCATACTAGTGTCCTAGTTACTAGCATAGATACATCTTAACTCTGGATCTATCATGCATCGAGAGAGATAAAATCCCTCGAGGTGCAAACCTTTCCTCAAGTTTTTCATTCTAAAAAAAGGTTTGCACTAGTTCAAGAGATTTGATCCCTCTTTGTGCACACACACACACACACACACACATAGACACACACACATATCAATGATGACAGTTCTATGAGAGAGCTAGGTTTTAGGCTTTGTAGGGTACTAGGTGTGTGATCCTCGTAGCTCGACGCTTATAGATGGATGATCCAAAAAACAGGTAGATTACTCTGACGATCTCCTGACAAAGGATGAAATTTTTTCCTTCCTGATCATTAACCCTGACTTTGATCTGTACCTTAGTTTTTCCATCTCACATGAGGTTATCATGGATCCCACGGTCAGGGCACACACCTGATGTCTAGATCTAGGAAATCTCCCTACAATACTATCCATCCACCTGATACATGTCAGATCTTAGACTGTTCCCTAAGGAGTTATCAAAAGGAGGGATTGCATGATGCTCATGGTATTGTTTTGTCTCCTTTTACCCCATAGAACATAGAACCCATAGTCCCAGTAAACCCTAGATCAACCTTTTTTGTGCCTCATGATGAAGGTGACGTCGAGGGTTATGGATTTGTAGGGAGTATACTGAATATTGAATATTTTCAAGAAAATAGGCATGGTTTTGATCAAGGGAAAGTAGGGAAGAAACAAAGGAAGGTTCATTTGTGTGGTGATGATATTTATATGGTTGTGGGTAAACATTTGTAGGTCTCCCAAATCACATATTTGTACTAGAAAGATATCGTTGGAAAATTTCATGGGTGTAGAATTTTGGCTGAGGTTATTTCATAGTGGATGGAGAAACAATGAGTTTCGATTTTGGGCTATGTCCCCATTTTTCATATTTTGTCAAGGGTATATATTGGTTTCATATTCCGTGTGAAGGAAGATACTATAAAAATCCTCTCTACACGTTGGTTTTGGGATCGACAAGTCCTATGCATCAAACCTTGGCATCCTTTGTTCGATTCTAGTGTGAAGGGTTTGAAAATCCTTCCCATTTGGATAAAGTTACCAAAACTACCATTTGAGTATTGGTATGATGAAGGGATCAAGGCCATTGGTGACTTGTTGGGAACCTTCATTGCTGCAGATGTCAGTTTCAAGTCTTCTTCTAATTTTTGTGTGGCATAGATACTGGTGGAATTGGACCTAGGTGAAAGTTTATTCGAGTATATGAAGTTAATTGTGGGTTCACGTACTTATTCTCAAGTTCTTGATTACCTCAATGTTCCATTTCATTTTGTAAGGTGTCATCATGTGGGTCATATCATGGATGATTGTGAAAAAAAAGTTTGTTAATAATTTTCATGGGAATCTTTTGAAATCTTCCAAAGTGCTTGCACTGTCATCTTCGTGTAGGGATAAAAAAGATGAAGCAGATATTTATTTTTCTATATGACAAATTAAAGGTCCATTATTTGGCTTCGGTCAGTTTCTTTCTCCACAAAATGAGATTATATCGTTGTGTGTGACATACTAGTTCCTTTGGACGAGCCAGGGGCCAAGTCTGGAATACATATTGTACCAAAGGAGTTGTTGGATAAATATTTGGATCTCTCTACATCCAAATGGAGAAATATCGTGGAAATTTGGATTGAATGTAAAGTTAATCGACTAGTTTCAAGTAATTTTTCATCTTCCTCCCCATGTAAGTTTTCCTCTTCCTCTCAGTTGGAAATGAAATCTTTGGAAGAGGTGGTGGGTCATGTGGTTGTTCCTTCCTCAAGAGGGGAGCTCAGTCCAAAATTGATCTGGATTGTATAGGGAATGAAATGAAACCCAAAAAACAATATAGTAGAGAGTGCACTGATACAATGTGTAAATTTGTTGAACCTGTACAACATCTCTGAATAAGGAAGGGTACTCAAAACCCTTCACCGATGCCTTTTGATCCAAAGGTGGAAAGGGAAGAAAATGGGAGAAATGCACATACTCCTGTAAAGGATTCCATCTAGAATCCACATGCATGCAGAAACAAATAGATCTAATGACTCAAATACTTCAAAAAAATGACCTTGGAGATTGCATCCCCGAGGGTGTGTTGACGGGCGAAAATGACCGTCCGTCAATTGGAAGAATGAGTCCGGTCTGGGGTTGTCTAAATAGCCCAAGGCATTTGGTATGACTCGTTCTGACGGGTTTAATGGCTCCGTTGGCCAATCTAAAAGTCCTAGAAGAAATAAATAAAAGAAATAAAGAAATAACTATTAAATAACCACCTAATATATATATATATATATATATATATATATATATACCTATCTTATTTATGTGCATGATATACAAGTTGCGGGTTTTAATCTAAACTCACGGAAATCTATGTAAAGATGGTTGTTGTAACAAAAGCAGATAAAGAAAGCACATAAGCTATTTTTTGTTTTCTCTTTATTAACCTAAGATTAAACTGAAAAAGATATTATGAAATAGGAGTATGTGGACGGTCAAAGCCAGACCATATATTAGAGTTTCAAAGACAAACAAACGACAAAAAGAAAAGAACTAACCTATTAATGCATCCAATGTTTGTATAATAGAGAATATCCAACCACCTTGTCTGAGAGGTAAACCTGCAATGAACCTTAAGATTGTTCTGAATGAATGCGAAACAATATGTGGAAAACTGAGTTTTAATAACAGAATTTATAATACAAATAGTCGCGGTGATCTTATGATTTACAAGCAATTACAGTGAGATAAATCTTATTGTAAGAACTTTGCATTTAAACGTTCAACAGAAAATTAAAGATAAATCTCATAATTTGAGTTGAATAGATGATCACCCTATATAATATCTGAAGCATCACATACAGACAACATTTATTAATAAATTATCCCAACTCATAATAAAGCATGAATACAAAAGCTATCAACAACTATTATCATATCAAGATAAACATAACTTGAACTAAGACCCCATACACAAGAAGCTAAAGCTGTAATATGTACTTATGTTCCATTCAAGTATGAGCATTAATTGTCCATACTTCAGCCCCAGGCCAAGATTATTCATTACAAAAAATACGAGTTTTTAAAGGGTTCAAAAACGCTAACTGTCTTATCTTATGAGATAAGATTAAATCTCTACAATCATCTACTGATTACAAAAATAGGGGGGAATGTAACCACCCCAGATCACACTAAATCTCTAAAAATGAAAAAGATTTTGTTCTTGTTTACACAAAAATGAGCCATGGATATGGCTAATAAGGTAAAAAAGGATCCAGATCATTTAGTCACCTTAAAGTCCCAAATATCCTAAAAGAAAAAGATGAAATAAAGAAATTCAGATATACATTTAACCAATATTTTCCAAATTTCGAATAAGAATAGACTGGCTACAGAATCTATTGATTCTGTAGCTAGTCTTATTTTAGCAACAAAATCTGATTTATTCTATGAACAAGAATGTAACACTATTTTAAGACAAAAACAAATCTTTACCTTTAACTGGAAAATCAAATCAATTCACATGATCTCAGAATTGATCACTGCTATGACACTTTCGACATTTTTTACTATGATGTTCCCTATTGTTTTTGAATGTTTTCCTTGTCTCTGAACAATATACTTGAGCCTATGATTTTCATCTGTTAGGGGGTCGACCAGATCAGTAAGGGTTTTGATCTATGATTGTAAAATGGGTATGTCTGTGTAATACTTGTCAATCCAGAATAGACAAGTTTCACATTGTGAACCTGTGACGGGCATTTGAGAATACCCACGGTTGTGTGCCAGACTGTGTTCACTGTTGCCTTTAGGTTTGTTATCAAACTTGATATCCGGAAATCCTTGACTGTGTTTCAAGAAGGGGGGATAATTATCCACAAAATTGTAAGCCTGGTCGATATCTACTTCGAAAGAAGGAGGTTCTTCTTCGGCCAAGAATTTATCGATCTTTGAGACTAAGATTTCATGGATCTCGATCATTTTGATCGAGCTCACATGAGTGTTTGATTTATTTCGTAGTTTCCTTGAAATCAACCTACCTTCCCTTTTATTTTTAAAACCTAAATCGATATCACCTTTAGATGGCTTGCCCACAAGTCTGTTTGTATTCTTAGCAGAGGCATTAGAACGTGAGCGTTGTTCATGGCTCTGCTCAACAACTTGTGGGTCGGGTATAGTCTTACTATGGGTGGCCGTAACACAGGCCTGTGTAGGTGAAGGGATCGCTCTGGTAGGAACTATGGTTTCCTCTATCATAGTTTTGTCAACCTCTACAACATTAGAGTCAACGAAACCGTTTCGGGTCAGGAAAACGTTCCAGTCATCATTTTGTAACTTCAATTGATGTACCAACAATATATTTATTAAGTTGTGGTGAAACAAACTTGAATCCAATTGTTGTATTTTATACCTCTTTTCCATTTTATACATGCTTCTCCATAGGTAATAGGGCATATTTAATTGAAATCTAATGAAATTCATCAGCAAGCGTATGTGATATAGAAATAAAAAACCAAAACGACCTTCGCACGTCATGAATTGTTTCAAAACTGCTAGCAAATCATGCCACCGGGTTTTCAATAGGGACACAAGCATACCTTTGTCGCAGCAGTTGATTTTTCGAGATGTGAAGAAAAGGCTCCATGGAACCTCCTCGACCTTGGCGTTTTTGAACCACTTCTACCCATTCAAAGGAAGAAATGTTGCTTGACCTAAAAACTCCTCTGTGACTTCGACCTGAATTTCTCCTACCTTGGCTCGACATCCGTCAAAAGAAAGGGCAAATTCCTGAGCGGTTCGCAAGTTAAAACCCTGGAATTTCTCAATAAAACAAGCTAGCCTTGACCCTCGAGATCCTCCCTTGCATCATCACACAGGAGCATGGTATGAGAGCCATTGGGTTCAATCCTGACGACTAGAGCCATGGGGATACAAACGACAGACAATAAAACACAGTGAGTAGGGAGGATTTCTAGGAGAAGACCAGAGAGACATTTAAGAACCAAAACTCAACAATAACCTAGCGCATATGAACAGAGGTTATTCAATACCAAATGAAATACGTTATGTGAAATGAATGCCAGGAGTACATGCGAAAACTGAGATTTAGCTCGAGGTGATGGGCTCATCATTGTCGGATTGCCACCTCCCACAGGGTACATGCCATGACCAAGTTCATTCATTTTTATGATTGCGCAACATGGTGGGTTTGGTTTCTAAAGTTTAGGAGAGGAAAAATTTATAAACCAAAGTGTAGTGACAAGGATGCGCATGACCAAAAGCCAAAAAAGATATATCAAATTTTAAATTAAATGGACCCTTGGTGAATCACATAACAATCCATAAGCATACTTCACATTTGAGGAGTCAATAAAGAAGATGAGCTTGATAGCAGGAAACAAAATATTTATTAACAAAAACTATGGAGCCATCTACCTTTCATAAAATTTAAATAAAGTGGTAATCCAATCATAGGTTTTGATGCTTCATTTTCATGCTTTCAGTCATGAACGAAGCATGAAAGCGAAAACACTAGAAACAACCGAAATATCACAATCGTAGTTTCAAAAACTTCTTTTGAAGAACAATAATTGTATGACCCCAGGTAGGCAGCTACATAAATTATTATTTGATTCTTTAAAAAATTGAAAATATGCAGGGCTACCAATAGGGTGCCAAGAAGAAGAAGCAAGAGAGAAAGAATGGAAGAATTCTCATTAACCGTAATGAATAATGAATAATTTACACATGATATACTCTATATAACTCAACCAATGCACACTGGGGGAGAATCCAATGCGCCATAGTGGTGGTATAGAGTGATCTGGACACACACCATCAATTATGGGAGTAAACTACCACCTAGTCTAGTCTCTTAGGCAGTTACAGGAATGAACTGCCACCTAGCTGAGTTAAATAGTCTACTAGTCTTCAGTTAATTGACTGAAACATAGTGAAGTGAGGAGGATATCAGAGAATCATGGGTAATGCACTAGTCTAGTGATGATACCAAGGCTAATTCACATTAACTGGTGATGATCCCAATGTTCCATGGTGACAAAACCAATGCAACATCTAGAATCCACTCAACTAGTCAAACTGAAGAGAATATTCTCCCTAGAGGAATATTCTTCCTAAAATATAGGAGACTAGATAATGACTAATAAACAAGGAAAAATAAATCCTAGATTTGTGTGAAGTAACTCCAACACCCCCCCTGAACATCACTATGGTGAAAATAAAAAGAATGGGTCCCGAAAACGAGGCCATGTTAGGTACCCAAATACAAAATATACACTGAAATAAAGTGAAGAAAGAGGGAAAACTCTTGGGAAACCCCCCCCTCAAGGTACAATGTATGTAAAAAGAAGAACTGACATTTTCTAGGTCCTTCACTCCAAGATGACTTTGCAGAGAATGGAACTTATTCTCAGTGAAGGTATTGGTGAAGATGTTTGTTGTCTGTTCTACTGAACGACATAAATGTAGGTCGATGATCCCCTCGTCTACTAAGTCCTGGATGTAGTGCATGTGGATCTCGATGTGCTTCATCTACTGCCTCTGAAATGGATCTCTGTAGAACTTCAGAGTGCTCTGGTTGTCACACCAGATGACGATTGGACGATGGAGCTGAATGCCCAACTGAGTGAGAAAATGTTGTAGCCACATAGCCTGAATGGTTATGTTAACTACCCCTCTATACTCTGCCTCGACTGAAGATGGAGAAATGACAGATTTCTTCTTTCTCGACCAACACATAGGCCCGAAACCAAGACTGAGTGAGTAACTAGATGTGGAATTGTGATCAGTGTTATTGCCAGCCCAATCAGAATCAGTGAACTGATGAGATCCAATGTAGAGTCTACTGCATAATGAATCCCAAAGGTGATGGTTCCCTATACGTATCGAAAGATACACTTTGCAGCCTTCCCTGGAAAATACGCCAAATGCATAAGAGAGGTCTGGTCTGGAGTGTGTGAGATACAACCAGCTCCCCACTAGCTATCTATATAGTGTGTTTTCAACCAATGGAGTGTCCCCGCCATCCTCAAGTTTGACTCCTGATAAGAAATAAGTCGAAGCAGACTTGCAATATGTCATGTGAAATATATTAAGGATATCTCAAGCATACTTAGCCTGAGACAGTTTAATGCTTGATGCATCTTGACTGATATTGAGTCCAAGGAACAAGTGTAGCAGACCCATGTATGTCATCAAAAACCCATGTAGAATCATCTTGACTGCAACAATTGATGAAGTCAAGCAACCAGTGATCAATAAATAATCAACATACAAAACTAAGAGTAGAAGTGAATCAATTGGCCTAAGCATGTAGACATCCAGGTATGATTTAAAATGTAGAAATTTATGTGACAACAGGTAGGAGTCCATCTTGGAATACCATTCCCTCGGAGCTTGCTTGAGGCCATAAATATACTTCTTGAGTTGACATACCAAAGGGGAATCCTGCATAAATACCTGGGGCTATTCCATATAGATATCCTCAGATAGATCACCATGAAAAAATGAATTCTTCACATCCATTTGATGGACTTCCCATCCCTTGGCCACTGTAATGGAAAGTGAGAAACATATGGAATCCATCTTCGCTACTCGGTGAAGGTCTCATCATAGTCAATGCCATGCACTTGCTGAAATCCTTTGGCAACAATCCTAGATTTGTATATGATAATATGTCCATCCATTTTTCTCTTGATCTTGTATACCAATCTGCACCTGACAAATTTCCTTCCAAAAGGAAGGGGAACCAGATCCCAAGTCTAGTTCTAGAGGAGGGAGTTGTACTCCTCCTACATGCCGGATTCCCAAAAGGGATTTCCAACAATCTCACCATAATAATGTGGATTTGAATACTGAACCAAGAAAATATGCCTAGATGGTAATGGTTCAGTGGAAGTGAGTGTAATAGGAGGCTCCTCAAAATTATATCGAGTCCTCCTAGTATCAGCTAGATCACCAACAAGATCCTATGCATCCTGGAGAGTAGTTTGGGCTCACTTGGGCCTCTGTTGTGGCTCTACATCTACATTTGGATGCACTGACTCTGTATCTGGATCATTTGCATCCTATGAATCAAAAATCTAGTCTGAAGAAGAGTTGACATGTGCATTCTCATAATCTCGAACAGGTGGAAGAATGAAGGTGTCTGCATGCGACTGCTAAGGTACATGTGAGACAATTTCCTCAAATTGGACACTTTTCTCAATGATGAGCTTGTCCAAGGAAAGATCAATAATTATGTATCCCTTCACACTGTTGGGGTATCCAACAAATATACACTATGTTCTCTATGGATCAAGTTCCTTCCTCTTTTCAGAGGGAATCCGGGCCCATGCACATGAACCAAAAATACGAAAGTGGGTCACTTCCAGTTTGAGGCCTCTCCAAGCCTCGTAGGTGGTCTTATCCTTGACATATCTATGCGGAGATATATTTTGGATATAGGTTTCACAATTAAGTGATTCGGCCCATAGTCTCTGTGTTAGTGACTTTGCATGTAGCATGCAAGATGCCATCTCTTTTAGAGATATGTTTTTCCGCTCAACAACTCTGTTTTGCTGTGGAGTTTAGGGAATTGTTTGCTGCAACTGAATCACTGCCTCATGAAAAATATTATGTATCTCATGATTGACATACTCTCCCCCGTTATCAGTTTGGAGGAATTTGATTTTCTTTCCTGACTGTGTCTCAACCATGGCTTTGAAATCTTTGAGGTGTTGAAAGACCTCTGATTTTTTCCTAAGAAAGTAAATCCATGTGAAACGTGAGAAATCATCAACAAAAATGAAAACAAACCTCGATTTTCTGATTGATGGATGAGGAAAAGGACCCATGAGGTCACTATGGATCAGATATAAAGGAGAGGAAGCTCTCTAAGTCTTTCCTTTGTCAAATTTGTCTTGAGGGTGTTTTTCAAGAACACATCCCTCACATATTCCTTTGGAGAAATGGATGTCTAGTATACCATCAACCAATATTTGATTACTAAGATGTTTCATATATCTAAAATTCAAATGCCTAAACCTTTCGTGCCATATCCTACTATTTTCATCAGCATGGGTAAGCATTAAAGAAAAATTTGGTTCAATAAATTCAGAAAAAGTATACAATCTAGATTGATGATTTACCTCACCGGTAGCAACCCTAGAATTTGTTTTCATGTCATATATTTCCATTGCATTAGGTGTGAATATGAATTTCTTTCCGGTGCCGAAATTCATCATCTGATACACATAGAGAAGATTGACGAAAAGTTTGGGAACATGCAACACATTCTCGAAGCTTCTAATGGTGAGTTCAATCCTTCCTTTATCGGTGACCTTGACTGGAGAGCTATCGCCCATCATAATAGGAGGACCTTTGCATGCATTCAATGAAGAATATACTGCTTTTGTGGCATCCATGTGATGTGATGCTCCTGAATCTATGATCCAAGCATCGAGAGAGGATTTGATGGCAATCAAGGCATGACTAGAATTGTCTTTCTTGGGATTTTGATCTTCTGGCTTCTTCTTCTTGGCACCCTCGGGTATGCGATATTCATGGTTATTTTTCAGAAGTATTTGAGTCATTAGATATATTTTTTTCTGCATGCATGCATATTCTGGATGGAATCCTTTATGGTAGTATGTGCATTTGTCCCCTTTTCTTCCCTTTCCACCTTTGGATTTGGAGGCATCGTTGAAGGGTTTTGAGTACCCTTCCTTCTTCGGATTTGCATGAGATTTCATTTTGTATTTATCTTTATATTTTTTATATTGATGGCTTCCATATTGCACAGTAAGTACATGCGCCTTTGGGACTTTGATTTTTCCCATGTTGATGAGCTTGGTTTTCTCTTGTGTTAGGGATTCGATACATTCCTCAAGAGAAGGCATATTCCAGGTGGCTCCAGAGGTGAATTTGATTGAATAGAATGTGGATACAAACATAGAGAATTCAGGACCAAGTTTGGAGAGAATGGTGAGAACCATTTCTTTTTCCTCCTTAGATTCATCAACCCTGCAAGCTTTGAGTTGCGACAGTAAATCCTTTTATTTTGTAAAGAAATATTGGAGATTGTCAAAGATTTTCAGATCCAATGTGAGAAATTCCACCTTGAGCATGTGTCCCCTCATCTCACCCTATTTTCCAAAGATCCCTTCCAAGGTGGTCCAGGCTTCATTGGGGGTTTTATAGGAAGATATGTGAAAAAGGAGATCGGGAGAGATGAGACTACAAATTGTTCTAAATGCTTCATCCATTTCATTTAGATACTTGGATTTTTCTATGGCTGATGTCGGTTTTGTCTCTGTATTCAAGGTTAAACTATACAATCCTTTGGTTCGGATATGAATGATTATTCGCTCCTTCCATGCAAAGTAATTGTAAGGTTTAAGAATGAATTCTTTTGGGAATTCCATTTTTCCGTTGTCTTCAATATTCAGTACTTGCAAAAAGAGTCTGGTGTGTCTTTTTCCTAGAAATACGTCATCTCTGATACCATGTAAATGTGTTGAACCTACATAGAATAGATCTATCTAGAAAATATCACACATATTTGTAGAGAGAAATTGAGAAATAAGAAGCAAGAGAGAAAAAATGGAAGAATTCTCATTAACCATAATGAATAATGAATAATTTACACATATATTCTCTGTATAACTCAACCAATGCACATTGGAGGAGAAGAAAATGTGCCATAGTGGTGGTATAGAGTGATTTGGACACACACCAACAGTTATGGGAGTAAACTTCCACCTAGTCTAGTCTCTTAGGGAGTTACGGAAGTGAACTGCCACCTAGCTATGCTAACTAGTTTACTAGTCTTCAGTTAACTGTCTGAAACATAGTGAAGTGAGGAGAAGATCAAAGAATCATGGGTAATGAGCTAGTATGATGATGATACCAAGGATAATGCGCATTAGCTGGTGATGATCACAATGTTTCATGGTGACAAAACCAATGCAACATCTAGACTCCACTCAACTAGTCAAAATGAAGTGAAAACTAAAGAGAATATTCTCCCTAGAGGAATATTCTTCCTAAAATATAGGAGACTAGATAATGACTAATAAACAAGGAAAAAACTTAGGAAAAAGAAATCCTAGGTGTGTGTGAAGTAACTCCAACACAATGAAAACCCAATTTATATTAATGATTAAAATAACAGAATATTGTAGAACACAAACTAGCTAGAATGGTGGTAGCTTATCTATGAAGGGAGAGAGATGATGACTATGCTCATTCACAACAATATAAAATGAGAGGCCAAAAATATGGCCTTTTAACATAAAGAAACAATCCTAAAGGTCCAAAACCTTAAACCTAGGCAACGAAGTGCCAAAAGGTGTTTTTCTAAAACTAATGACAAAATGTATTTTTGGGCTTTAGTGTTTACATCAATTTCCTAGAAGTGTAACTTTCACATATGAGCTTCATTTGGTGCACATAGTAGCTCATTGGAAATATATAACTAAGGAATATGATAGAATAGTATGGCCTAGATTTTCCAAGGGTAAATCCAAGCCGTGATCACTTTTCTAAAATTCTTGTTAAGGGCCTCAAAATGAACCTGGAATTTTAAGACCTAGAAAATCCTAACAAAACTACCCAGATGGAGAACCATGTTGAGTCAATGGAAGAGGTGGGTGGCCACCGATATCCACTTAGATAAAAAATTATTTATTAATTAGGAGTCCTCAGAATCCCACAGTTGATCTAGAAAGTGACAATGATCCCTCCTCTACTCAATCTATGGATTCTCGGAGGGAGGGTTCTTCTCGTTCTTTGTCAGCCACCTCAGGGCATGACCCTTATTTTCTCCATCTCATTCTTCTAATCAAGGCCCTTATTCTTCTGGGGGTTTGGGTTTTTTCATAGCCAAATAACCATGGCCCTCCAAGGTGGGCCAAAATTTGGCTTTGAAACATGCTCGTGAAGAATATTTTTGTGAGGTGACTTAAGGTCGTCAATAGATTATTTCATAGCTACTTAGAGAAGGTGCATTCCCTATTTTTCCTCAATGAAAATCATGTCCATGAATAGAAGGAGTCTTGGGGGGAGACAATTTTTTTTTTCTCTTCGAAGGTTCATAGGGAAGGATCATCCTAATATTGTATTTATTCAAGAGACCATGGGGAGGTGTGACCCTATTATTTCTCAACTTAACAAAATATTTTCGAGTTGGTTTTTTATTGGCCAGGAATCAAATGCAATGTTAGGTGGTATCATCACGAACCTTTAACCTTCTATAAATCTTATCAACGTTTTCTCTAGGAAATCATGTTTATGTTTGAAGATCATCTGTAAGGATTTGGATCAACACATTATGACATGCAATGCATATGATTCCTATTTATATAGGGACAATTTATGGAACTATCTTCTAGATATTAAAGATATACAATCAAAGGATATAAATTTAGGAGGGAATTTGAATTTCTCTATTGGGAGGGAGGAGATTTAGGGGGAAGTTTCTTGTGAAAATCCCTTGTCACAATTATTTCTTAACAAAATAGAACTCTTGGGCTTGGTGGACGTGGAACCAATTGTTATTAGCGCAACTTAGAGTAATAAAAGGACTGGTTGTGGGGGTGTGGACAAGTTTTTAGACATATTCTTGGTTCATCACTCTCTTCTTCAAAACATTGGTATTTATGATCTTAGGTTGGAAAAATTTATCGTTCATACCATTTATCCATATTCTTGGAGGTGTATGTGGTGAGGGGGAACCTAGGTTCCCTGTTCAAATATAGTCCTTCCTAGTTTGAGAATGAGGACTTTCAGATTTTGGTGAAAGACAAATAGGTTTAGTTTAATCCTAATGCTGGTGTTTCAGATTCTCAACAATTTGAAAATTCTCTTAGAATCCTCAACAAGACAGTGATTATTTGGACATTCGTTTTGATGAAGGAACATGAGAAGAACCTCCTTGCAATTGAGAATGAATTATAGAATATTTATGATGTTTCTCACTTGAACCAAGGAGTCACAATGGACTTATTCAGAGTTTGGAAATTGGAATCATCTAGGAATAATATATTGTTGGATCAAGGGAAAGAGAGGATGCTTAAGAGTCAACCTCTTTGGCTGGAAGTAGGCACTATGAATACAAATGTATTCCAACATTATGCAAACTATCAAAAGAGAATTCCATTTGGGAACTATGTGATGCAGACGTTTCAAATTTCAAGGTTTCTCTGAATTGGCTTCTGTGTTTTTTTTTTTTTAATTAGAGAAAGTTGTATTTATAAAAAAAAGGCACTACCAAGGTTGCTGAGTACAATGGTAGGTGTTGGTAAGGAAGAAATTCTAGCATAATATATCTATCATGTACAAAAATAACATTGCTAATCCTATTAATATTTCATGTGATACTATTTTCAAAACTTAGTCATTAAAAAATGGTGTTCTTGCAACTTACAAAGGTTTACAAAATTTAGAATGTTGCACTAATGTTGTTTTTTGATCGGGTCTTCATCTGCAGGAGGCCCCTATTGGGCCTCAGAAATGTCACATTTATATCCTCTTTTTCCTTCACTATTCCTTACATTTCATCGTCCCATTAACCTTCCATCATACCATTTCCATAAATACACTTGGGTTTCACCTTATTATTTTCCACTTTATTCATTTTAGTATTATAAGTGAATTTGTGATTAAATATTAGAAAA
>ML800494.1:154835-165463 GCA_009831015.1 Picea engelmannii
GTTCAAGTGCTATTTCTGTTGCTATTTCGTATATCATTTCTGTGTATTGTGAAGATTATGCTGGATATTTCACTGTTATTCTGTTATTTCTAGCATTTCGTTTCTGTTCTGCATATTTTATATATCTGGTATCTTGCAGCTTTCAATTGTGACTATTCAAGCTTGCAATTGATTTATGAATATATCTATATGGGACACCATGTTCTTACTCAAGTGTTGATTCTGAAAACTTATCTTCAATTTCTCCTCTAATTGATTGATCTGTTGTTCGAAACCCTATTTGACTTGGTTTATTTCAGAATTGATTTTTTCTCTAGCAATAAATTCTATCTATTTCCTATAATTATGAAACTACTCAATCAAGATATTCTTCTGGTAAATTTGTTTTCTCAATTGATCTACTGACCATAAGTCGACTATTACAAATTCCCCCAATGAGTATGCTACTTTTTTTGTGAATTCAGGGTTACTCTATCCCTGTCCATCATATACCATTCTTTGCTTCTTTGTAATTACTCCCGCTTTTTGTTGAGATTCTCCTCGTATGATGGATATATGTTTATTATTGAAGAAAACATATGATGAAGGCATATCTTCCATTTCAATAGGTGTCAGTTCATCTATATTTATAACCTCTAAACATGGTAATTCAAAACTTGTTTCTAGGGGTGTTAAGGATGGTATGGTAATGAAAATTTTAGTAGATTCCCCTTGATTTGTGATATATTTTACAAGAGTTTCAGTGTTTGTCAATAACTGAGGAAAACTATGCCCATGTTCATGAAAGCTTCAAACAATGCTAATGATTCTTGATTAATTTTACCTGGTGTGTATATCTTTGTAATTGTTGTATCCTTGGCAAATATTTCTGGTGTATTTTCCACTTCTTTAGTTTTGATCTTAGGAAATTCATGTTCCTTGGGATTTGATGATGGTGGAACTTATGATGTTGGATTAAGACTTTGTTCTACCTATAAGATCTTAATCTATAAACTGATCATTCTGTGCTTTTGGAAGCAGAGAAAACCTGATTGTTTTTCTTCAAGAAGACTTTAAAATCTAGATATAACTTCATCATATGACCTAACTCTGAAAACTTCTTCATATGGTGAATTTGCATGGTTGTATCTCTTCATGTTAAACTGAGACAAAGGATTTTATACCACCCTGTGTGGATCATGCCTCTTGAATTCAATGTAATCTAATTTGATATCATCTAAGTCTATGGCTTCAACCATAGCATGTCCAAAATATGATAATGAGAATATACCAACCTGTATGGGAAAGGTTGGCCAAACTCTTTTCTGTGCAACTTTCATCTCTTTAGTGATGCTTGATGAAACTGTGTGATAAGATACTTTTTTGAAAACAAGTCTATCTGGTAGAAAACTTGGCAGAGCATGTGGAGATGCAAAACAACAAAAATCTCCAATATAAGAAAAAAAATCTTCAATGTACCAGTCTGCAATATCACCCAAATTCCCAATGATTTGTTCTGAAATTTTGGGAGGAGGTTTACCATAAATGGATTCATGGATTGGAATGACCATATTGTGAAAAATCTCATAAAAATAATTATTTTCATTTTCCTCCCATAATTTGGAATGATAGAAGTGTATAGATTCAATGACAATCTGAGTCTAGCTTCAATTCATAAGAGGGAATGGGATTCTTAAACATATTGCGTCCATAATACATGCAAACATATAGAAGGGAGCATGCTCTCCTTTGGATTTCTGGGCTATGTAATCCTCTATTTGTTTGTCTAGTTTATTCAACATCATTTTTCCCCAATCAAAAGTATAACTGTCTACTACTTCATGAATTATAGGAACCCAATCTATAGTAAAATTCATAGGGATTTTATTTTCAAACATTCTACAAAGAATCATAGTAGTATACATAATATGGGCATCACAAGAGGCTGTAGAATATATTCCATGGCTATCAGCTTTGAATTTATTTTAATTTCCCTACCAATTTTTTACTATATCATGGATAGTTCTACCATAACTTTCACATTCATCATTATCAAATTTCATTATAAATGGTGCATTATAAGTATGTTTTGGGTTGCAAGTTAATTTATACATTACTTGAATGTCCTCGGGTCGAAATGAGCCAACAATGGTCTTTTGATGAGTGTAGATGGTTATGTTCGGAATATCAACATGATCCAGAGCCCAGTGTATCATATATGTATATGGAAACATTTTTGGCCATGCTGCGACTTTGTGAAACTATGACTTAGACACCTCTCTTAGCTTGTTTATGCTTGAGTCATCTTCCCCTCTGCTTGATTCATTAGAAATGAAGGAATTTTCCTGCTCCAATATTTCATAAACCCGCTTCCATGATTTAATGACATCTTTCAGGTGAGCGGTTGTGTCTGAATTTGGGTTTGGTTCTTCTACAAATGGATCTTGCTTTCTTGTTGTTTTACGCAGTGCCATAATTTCCAAATATCATTACTCCTGTAAGAAAATAAAAATCTATGAGTCCAACTATTGTAATGAAAGTTCTGAATGCAAATAGAGAAATGATATGAAATTCAAAAGTGATTTTATTGAATAGAAAACACAAACCACTAATCTATTTTACAATTAATCAAATGGCAGGGTAATCATGTCATATTTGTCAAATTTGTCAAATTTATTACCTGATGACTGTAATATTTCCAAATCCTTTACCTTAAACACATTAAATATACCTTTAATGATCATGATTAATGAACATAAGTGATTTCAACGCTTCAACAATCGATAGTTTCGAATGAGAAATGATAAATATCTCTCGAAGGTCGATTTCACAGAGCAACTAATCATCCTTTAATTGATACTTTAGTTTTAATTAACCACAATTTATAATTTATTTAAATTTAAAAATCTTCAGAACTCCAGAGCTTCGTGGCTTTGTTTACCTACTGTTAATTACGCCAAATAAAACATGTTTACCTTTTAATATTCAACTCTTTATAATTTTGGTATTCCGGCAGTCTGACGTTGTTTATATTTGTTGAAAATTTAATATTCTAGAGGACAGTCTCTCAGAGTGATGTGACAGGATGACGTCACATCTGATGATGTGTCATGAAAATATGAGTGACATGTGTCACCTTAAATCATGCAAATTATATGACCAAGTGTTCCAAAAATGAGTGCCATGTGTCTCCACATGTAAAGAGTGTCAGGTGGCATAGAACACGTCAACTGAACACTTTAAAACATATTCTGTAAATTTAGAGTTCCTTAACTTCAGAGCTTCACGACTTCAGAATTTTTAAGATCTTCAAAAGAATTTGAGTTTGAATTACCGAATCATGAAGTTTCAAAATAAAACTTTGAATAGGAGTTATAATGTTGATTAAACATTTCTTGATTTTTAATCCCTGAATTTGCGAGATCCCTCTATATGGAAGAGTGTCAGGTTTAATGGATGATGCTTGATCCACCCTGTCAAAATATAACAAAATTTTTAGTTTAAGAAATGACATTGTTGACTCCATCAGAACAATGGCTTCCCAAGATAGTCACGGTCTACAATCCATATCAACATGGTCTAGACCAAGGTACAAAACCTCAACAACACTCCAACCAATGGTCTCTCATTCCCCACATGACTGTACAACCCAAGGTAGTATGCACCTTCCTTCTAGGGCTCCAACACAGGCCAGACATAAAGTCTCAGAGCACCGTGGCTCCAAGAGTTCCAACTTCCCTCATAGGTCTCCAGGTACCCTCTAGGCCTCATACTGGGGAACCTATCCCCACACTTCTCCCTCTAGGTCTCCATCCTTCTCCAAGGAAACCCAAGGAGAAGTTTACACACACCCAGATCCATCAGGGATCCACAAGGTAAGATCTGTTGTCTCCAATCAACATCTTCCCTGAGCTACTCTTTGTAGTGAACATTCCAACTTTAATCAATATCATCTCATATGCATCACCCACATAAATTTATCATGAGACAACATAAAAGAATTCATTTAGGAAATCAAATTTAGTTCAAAAGGGAATTCAACTTTTCCCCAAAACATGAGATTCTATTTCATAATTATTCTTGTTTGTTTCCATATTAGGAGTGAAATATTCCTTGTGGTTTTCCACAAGAACCAAAATACATACCATTTTTCCTGCAATGCTTCCTCTTGCATACAACCAACAATTGTCAGTATTTCCTGTACATCATAATTTAATTGTAATATGTACAAAACCATACATAGTGATCTTAGAATTTCTTGCACCTAGAAATTCAATCATAATTACCAAACAATTTAATAAAATAGAATGACTCATCATTCTATGCATATACATGTTCATAATTAATATCTGTAATTTCATTACTTCTTCTTCTTCTTTTTTTGAACATAAATTTTCTTTGTAGTTAATGCTTACATGACTACTTGACTTGCAACTTTTTTGTTGCAATATCTAACAACTCTTGAAATGTCCTTAACTTCATTAGTTAACAACATTACATTTGTTAGTAACAATTATTTCCATGCAATAATATATATGCATGTACTTACAAAACACATTCATCAAATGCATTCAAGTATACAATTCTATCACTTACTATGCATGAGTGCAATTCTCAATGCATATTTATTCAATGCATCTTGCATTGAATTACAAAATGCTCTTTATCTCAGTCATGTATCTCACCATCCATAAGTTGGAATTATGTCCAATGTCCTGACACATTCCCCACAAACGTCCTATTGTTTTCCCAATTAATTGGATGCCTTCCTTTTCGACCCGAACACTACACCAATAATATAACTATGTGGTGTTCATTAGTGTTAGCAAAAAGGTTGGTGTCCAAGTTTTATTTAAAGGTAGGAAGTTTTTAGTACATGTGTGGTTCATAACCTTTCCATATCCATACTTTTCCATATCAAACCATGTCCTGGTCTCATACATGACTAACTTTACTAGAATTCATTACTATAACAAGTTCTTATCTTTTATTTCTTTTGTTATTACCTCATAACTAAATTAACATGACATTCTACTATGTCAGTGTGTGCATTCAAAAGTTAAAAATATTTGATAACTATGACAGGCCTCTAGCCTTTACCAAATCTAGTGGTATCATATTCATGTTAATACATTCAAATAATACTATCTTGTGTATCATAAAAATTCAATTGGGGAAAATACTTACCTGAATTTCCCTTTGGCAATTATGTAACATAATTTCAAAAGAGAATACTTACCTGCATAGATTCCATTAAATGAATTTGATGTTACATGATTAGTTGATGACAGTAGAATCTTTCATGCTTCTTTTATCATACTTATAACAAACATTTTAGTTTTTTGTTGCTTCCTTCTATATGCAGAAACATCATCAACAACACTTTGCAAACATGCAAGCATTTTTTTTTTCTTTAGCTATCCCAACAAGCCATAACATACTTGTTGCCATAGAAATTGCAGCAATTTCTTTCTCCCTAAAAAATGTTTCCTTGTTGATCCCAGAAGTCTTTAACTCTTCCTAGATTCTTGAATCTTCTTGTGCTCTCATTGTAGTCATTGTACATGATTATTTATGTGTTGAGCACTTTCTAGCCAATCACCCTTGGCTACCCTTTGCATTTCCATCCAAATCACTTTTGGCGGCCTTTGCACTTACAACCAATACCCAACTGATATTAACCTTCAACTTTCATTTATTCCCTGGATCATACTATCCTAACTCATATTTGGATGAATTATAATTTGTTGTAGGAAAATCTCCCTGCGAACAAGTAGATCTCCTCTTGAGAGCTAGACCCTTAAATCTAAGATAGAAGGTGCTTAACATGGACACTGACTTCATTTTAGATCTAATCAAGCTAATGAATGAAAGAGAAGGAAGAAGGTATGTACCTTATGAACGTCATTTGTCCCTGCATGGTCCAATATGAGCTTCAATCTTGAGCTCCTTGTTAGGTCCTGCAAGACAAACAAAAGTACAAAAGACTTCCTACTCTACTGAGATTAGCTCAAACATAGATCCATCTACTGTAGACAAACTTATATGGAACAAGTACAAGTTTTAAAGAAACATGCCAAGCATTGATTGTATTAATGAGAACAACAATTAAGAATACTTACAACCATATATGTGAGTGCAACAGCTTCATCAAGCTCTCCTTGTCCAAACCCTTGCTTAAACAGTCCACACATGGAATGTTGATGTTCCAAATGACATCTTCCTCATGAGATCATAAGTTAGATGCTTCACAATACTTTCCCCTCACTTTTCATGAGATCATAAGTTTGGTATCTCTAAACTCCTCCATCCCCCCTCCTCCATGGAAATCCCTCATTATATAGGATTTGGAGGCTTAACCACCATGGAGAGGATCTCTCATCAGATACACTAAGAAAGGGGTCTCTAAGATATTTAGGGAGAAAATATCTCTTAAGGATTTTGGGGAGGAAATATCTCTCAAGGATTTTAAGGAGGAAATATTTCAACCATCCATGAGATCCTCCACCTTCCCTAAAAAATAGGAAACCAAATGTGAGGTGGATTCTCACACTTTCTTACTTTCTTTTCCATGAATATTAATAATAATTCATGTGCACTTGATTCTCGCACTTAATCAATTTCTTTTCCATGAATATTAATAATAATTCATGTGCACTTGATTCTCACACTTAATCAATTTCTTTTCCATGAATATTAATAATAATTCATGTGTACTTGGTATTTTGGCCTTCATGTAATATATCCCTCCTCCACATTGACTAGGGATTGTGACATAGGTTGTTCCATGGTGTCAAGGTGTATGGGACACTTATATGACACTTTACGACACTTAGGGCGAGGTACCTAGGTGTACAAATTTCATGTGTAACAAAATGCCCCCTAAAGTGTGAGGTCAGAAGAGAGAATGATGGCCGAAACACTTTACAAATATTTAAAGCAAGGGTGTGGACTTGGAGAACTTGGTAGAAGCTACAAAAAACCATCAAACAAATGTTAATACATGTTTCAAACCCAAGGTAGGCATACCTATGCTTGAGTGATAAAAGACTTTCAAGGTATGGACGACATAAAATACACTACAGATCCATAATTATATTGACAAAAAGGTATAGCATTGAAAATACACTGTGGATCTATACTCCCATTACCTGAACTAATCGTAGCCACGAAGAATACACAATGGATCTATGAGATGAAAAGACATAGCCATGACCAATACAAAGTGGATCTATGTGACAGTATATGTGTCAATGTTCAAGAGAAACTCCGTCGCAACCTGGGCAAAGTACAGATCATAGTGATCACTCAACCCAGGGTCTTCTTACCGATCTCGATGTAGTACGAATCTAACCATGTGAATAGATTTCCTGATGTCGAACATGGAAGAAACCACTTGATTACCGGTCAATGATGTAAACCGTTAACAAGCGCGAGGGAGGTCACCATTGATGTCAATGATTCCCAAGGTTCTCTAGTACATTCCAACGAATGTGAATGGATGAGCTAAAGTCGAACATTCATGGAATCATCTGATCAGAGGTCAATGATGTAAACCCACTATCGAATGTGAGGAGGCCTACCATTGAGGCATGCAGGTCCCAAAGTACTAACTAATTTCTAATTCTAGTTCCCAGATAATGTGTTGAAGTCGACAGGAACAAACTCGTCGTAGGAGGGCCTTGATGTATCCCCCATCAACGACACAAAATTGACATAGAGATGTAAATTGGTAGATCAAATGAACATAGATTGACATGGTTATTGAAACAAGATATTTGTGATGGCTGACTCTCAAGGAAGATAC
Organism: Picea engelmannii; assembly: GCA_009831015.1. Classification (NCBI taxonomy): domain Eukaryota; kingdom Viridiplantae; phylum Streptophyta; class Pinopsida; order Pinales; family Pinaceae; genus Picea; species Picea engelmannii. The sequence goes on from ML800494.1 coordinate 162,622, forward strand.
TTCCCTTGAACACCAAGGCACAACAACAGAAACATGACATGGACCAAAACACGATGATGCAGTAGATACTGTGACTTTCATCCGGTGACCCAAAGGAGTAAGAAAAACTCAAAGGATTGGTTCAGTGTAGAGGTTCTGTGGATTAAGATGTGCGTAAAGACAAAGTGTTGTAATCAAGGGAAACTGGTAATGTTCTCAAAAACTACTTGGCTTGCTTCCTTCAATTTTTCCCCCATCCAGATAGACGAGTACCTCTTTTTAATTTAGCGAGCTCGAGGAGGGTAACACATGCTCGATATAACTCACCTTCGGTAAGTTCCTCTTCCTTTGTTTAAAGAGCCGGAAGAAGTAAGAGTTCGGACCCATATGGTCCCTTCAGTGTATGATGGTTAATGAGTCCAGAGAAGGTAAACTCAGTGGTTTTTCATATTTAGAGAGTCTGAAAATAGCTTAAATATGACTCCAATGTGGTCCTTTTTCGTAATGTTAGTCTCACGAGGCTGAAAAAGAGATAAATTATCACTCTAATATGCCCTTTCAAACCTTTTAACGAGTGGGAAAGGAAGCAAGATCACTCGACAATCTTTTCATGTTTAGAGAGTCTGAAAAGAGCTTAAAGAAGACTCCAGGGGGTTCCTTTTTCGTGTATCCATACAAGTCCGAAAAAAGAGATAAAAGTTTACCCAGATGCATTCTCATGTATTTACGAGCACGAGAAAGAACAAATACTAAGCTCAGTATGCCCCCAGTTTGAAAGCTATTGGCTTAACTCCAAAATGATCATCAAAGGCTGGAGACATGCCCTCCAAGCTTCAATTCATTCACCGACTTTGAGTTTGTCACCAATTTATCTACTAGATGAGAAAAAGTAGAAGGGTGGATGAAAAGAAGGTTCAAGAGAGGTGACTATTTCATTTTTTTAACGAGCTTGACACAGGAAAATAACTATGCTCAGGGTTCTGGGTTCGATCCCCAGATTGTTTTTTCATTTTTTTAACGAGCTTGCTACAGAGATGAAAACTATGCTCAAGGACTCTATTTCATTTTTTAGTGAGCTTGCTATAGATAAGAGAAACTATGCTCGTAGCTGTTGTTTCATTTTTTAGCGAGCTTGCTACAGAGAAGAGAAACTATGCTCAGAGTTTTGGGTTCGATCCCCAGATTGTTGTTTCATTTTTTTAATGAGCTTACTACAGAGAGGAAAACTATGCTCAAGGCCTCTATTTCATTTTTTAACGAGCTTTCCACAGAGAGGAAAACTATGCTCGTGGTCTCTGTTTCATTTTTTAGCGAGATTGTTACAGAGAAGAGAAACTATGCTTGTAGGCCTCTACTTGATCATGGCTTCCAAGAGAATAATGCTCTAGAAGGATACCATGTCAAGGGACAAAAATTGGTCATGGCTTCCAAGAGATCTTCACTGGATGGAAGATAATCAATCTAGAAGGAACACATGTCGAGGGCTGCGACAGGGGTAAGGAGATCAGGCTTCAATAGCCCTACCGAAGAGATCACCATGTCAACTACTGGATCTAAATAATCGAATGTTGAAGTCATGGGAGACAATGCCACATAATTAACATGTGGTAGGGGCGATACTGTCTGCATATAAGAACCATTTAGGGAGGTAATCCAATCAGGACCGATGAATGAAAGTTGATCAATAGTCACAATTCTTCCATCATGAGGGAAAGATATCACGCAGAAAAGAGTGGATACAATAGCTTTCATGGCATAGACATAATCCCACCCAAGGAGTAAAACGAAATCCAAGGGGTCTCGGACCACCATGACATCAATAAAGACAGTTTTCCCTCCCAAAGCTATAGGAAACTGAGGAAGGGTCCCTAATGGTTGGTTGGTTCTTCTATTAAAAGCTAACAGATTCTATGTAACCGGTGCAAGCTGAGGACAACCCAAAGTGTGCCAAGCAACAAAAGACAAAATACTAATGGATGCACCTTCATCTATCAGCATTTGAGGAACGTCCCGACCACAAACTTGTACTGTAATATGGAAAGGAATGTGAGAGGGAAGATGAGGTCTAGTTAGCGTAGCCCAATAAAAAAGGATGGCCTCATTACTTGGAGGGGGTTGTTGGCAAATTCAGTGGATAGAAAGCAGTGATGGTTGTTGTCATTAATGGCAACAGTAGAGACAGTAGGATAAGAAGGATAAAAGCTCAGGAGGAATAGCCTTGAAGAAAATGCGCACAACAAGAGCTTAAAGAGGAAAAAGGAAGAAGAGTCAGTGACCGTTGGATCCCATCCAAATTTCCTGAAAGAACCAGGACCGTCAGATCTGTAGAAGCTGCGAGAGAGATAAATCCATCGGAGAATCGGCGATAGAGAGTTTGAAATTTCCAAATCACTCAACATTGAAAACCCCAAAATCGCGATATGCGATTTCGCGATTTGATCGCAACCGTTAATCAAGAAGGGATCTGGACCGTTTACTTGTATGGACACATGGCAGCCAGGAGGCCTCATCGGCAATTCGGGGATCGGGATTTCATAAGGCAAAGATCACTCCACAATGAAATCCCCGATTTCGCGATATGCGAAATCCCGACGGAATCTGAACCGTCAGATCAACATGCGACCTAGACCGTCGATCTACGTCAACAGACCACGTCAGCTAAGTGACACGTGGCACAACCAGGAAGTGACAAGTGTCAGACAGATTCAACTCTTCAGGCACAAACAAGTAATGAATCAGAGTGACACGTGGCAGTGTTTAATACGTGTTGAATCATGTGTGATGACAGCGCAGAGGACAGGTGGCATCGGAGATTCGGGGATCGGGAGTTCATAATACAAAGAACACAATGCATCAAGAACTC
>ML800494.1:165563-183150 GCA_009831015.1 Picea engelmannii
TGTGTGTATTTTATGTGTGACTGATGATCTTTACTCTTACTGTCCATATGCTGTATGTTGCTTGATAACACATGAAGAAATATTAATAATTGTTAAGAAGGTGTAAAATTGTTTAATCTTATAAACAACTGATTCACCCCCCCCTCTCAGTTGTATTAGTATTTCCAACAGGGGTTTCGCGGGAGAATGAGGAACGCCCCCCAGCACAGTAGATTCTGTATCAATGAGAAAAACATGGGTAGTATCAGGTTTACTCTCTAGAGGGAGAGTAGGATTGACCAATGATGGACTTGGATTGACCAATGGTGGACTTGGATTGACCACTTTGGCACTCTTCAGAGGAAGAGTGGGATTGACTGATGATGTAACTAGAGAAACCACTTTGGCACTCTTCGGATGAAGGGTGGGACTGACCAAGGAGGGGGCTGGATCAGTCACTTTAGCACTCCTCAATGGAAGAGTGGGATTGACCGATGATGTAACCAGAGAAACCACTTTGGCACCCCTCGGATGAAGGGTGGGACTGACCGAGGAAGGGACTGGATCAGTCACTTTGGCACTCATCAAGGGAGGAGTGGGATTGACCGATGGTAGAATCGGATTGACCACTTTGGTGTCACCCTCTAACGAGAGATTTGGATCATCCGAGGAAGGGACTGGATCAACTACTTGGGTTTATGGTTCAATCGAGGAGGAAACTAGATGGACCATCTGATCAACCAAACTGACTGAGGATGGAACTGGATTGACCAATCCATCAACTAACGATGGGTTGGGGGAAATCTTACGATAACCTTTTGAAAGTTGAAATTTTTCCAAATGAGAAGAAGCCTCGTCCATACGAGGACAAAGGTGAGAGTAATGATCACCTTTACATAACATGCAAGGGAACTTGACGGTTTTCTTCTTCTTACCAACCTTAACGTCACTATTTGATGGGGTATCACCTGCATGTCCAGCAGAGGCCGATGACATGGAGGACCACATTTCTAAGACCTTGGGAACACCATGGCAATCCCTCAGAAAATGGTCACCCTTACAAAGACTACAAGGGAATTTGGGTTTCGGATTCTTCATTTTAATCTTGTTGACCTCATCAACACTCCCAGTACTATTAACAGTAACTGGTTTCTTAAAGACAACATTTGATGTTGTTGGGGCCTTGGTCCTATTCGGGCTTTTCTTCTTCTTCTCTTTCCATTTCTTCTTCTTCTAATCAACCTGGCTACTTTCTTTAGAGCTTTCGCTAGGTGAAGAAGGAGAAAGGGAAGGAGACTTAATGGGTGAAGAAGGAAAAAGGTCAACATGAGGTTGATGTGTGGGTGGTGTACTAACATCTAAAGTATTAGGTGCAATTGAAACATTGGGAGGATTCGAGATCACCGGAGTGGGGAAAAACTAAACTGGTAATCCGATGGTGAGTCCTGGAAGACTCAGTGTGGAAATATACAGAGGACCAAAGTTTCCAAAATAAGGAAAGGTGTAAGGTTCCCCGAGACAAGGGGTCCCTCCATTGGTACTCTCAGGAGTTTACACCATTAAGACTGACTCGACCTAAGTTCCATTAAGTAAAACAAACAACACACGCTATGAATCTGAGAAGCAATCAATAAAAAAAACCTTCCTACGATGAAACCACTAGTTGGTGATGAAATCCAACGTCGCGAGATCAAAATAGGAAGGGGTGGAGATAGAGCGGGTGGATCAATTACGTTGGCAACCTGCTTAACGGACTTACACCTTGGTGCAAGCTTCCACGCAGTAATTGTGGATTTACCCTCCAAGGAGCCCGAGTGAGTTTGACCATCGTCTATTCCAAGTACAGTGAGATTTCACTTCACCGTCACCTTGTGTAAGACCCTAAAGATTGTGGCTACTAAGGTCACCAACTCGCATTCATCCCCTGGGTGGGTACAGTCAAAATTCTAGTCCAAACGTAAGGTCATGGTATCTAGCCCGAAATCAACTTGAAAGGCTTCCACTCAACATTGTGGGTATACCTTCAAGCGACCCCCATAATACGATCCGACTACTACAATCAGTCAAACCACAGAGAGATAATCTCTGTAGCTTTCCCAAGTGCGACCTCATGTGTAACCCATGTGTGAGAGGGGGATCCCAGAAAGACTATATGGAAATTGGATTTCACTCTCCCTACCGCAAGATACTAAGTTTGTTTGATAGCTTTGGAAAGTTATCTTTTCAACCTATTCCAAAGCCCTACACCTTAAACTAATGTAGGTTTGCTAACAAAGATGTAAAACGTCTGATAAATTTTAGTTTAACATTGATTTTAGTGGTTGTTGTTTACTCAGAGGTGTATGAGAGTGAAGACTGATGATATTATGACTCAGTTCCCAAAAAATGCATAAGAAATGAGAAGTAGTCTTTTCTTTCAATGAATGTCTATTTAAGGGAAGGAGAAGGATTTTCCTCTCACTGTCAAACATCAGGATGAAATGACCTCATGCAATAGTCCTTAATAAGGAATCCAATGCAATGCTAAAATGTTTATATGTGACTGATAACTAGTAGATGTAAAGCTTCCTACGCTAATCGGACTTCAAGAGTTGTGAGATTTAAGCAATCTAGAAGTAAACTTCACATAAACCAAAAGACACCCTTGTTGTGATCAAACAAGAAACAGAAAGCCAAAAACTCAAAAGGAAGGAGAAAGAGCTTGGACAATATGACTCAAAGATCAAAAAGAAAAGTATAAAAGACTTTCGAAACCCCTTACAAATTTTTCACTCATTCAGACAAACGAGAAGAAAACGACAAATTGCCTCCAAATCGTGAAGGACAAATTGAAAAGTAAGGACAAATCTCAAAAAATCCAAACAAAAGAGGATGAATCCTTAGAAAACAGGTTATTGAAGGCCAATACCAAGATGGACTGAAAGTATGAGACCCTGAGCAAATGTAAAAAGTAGAAACTGAACCCAAACAATTGAAAAACTAGAGGATTTTTCACAAAAAGGGGGAGCGCTCTGGTGTAAGCAGCACCAGAGCGTTATAACACTCTGTGTAAGACTAGAAGGGAGCGCTGGCACTCTGATAACATAGGCAGGGGAGCTCTCTTCTTCAACAACTCAGAAAAGTTCCCAGAAACTCAAAAATTCAAGAAAATGCAGCCAATCAAGGTGATCATGATGACACAAAGAAGCAATCAAACCATTCTAAGAATACCAAATTCAATGGAGAATATCAAATGAGAGGGAAAAGGGCCAAGACAAGATCTAGGAAAGGAAACACAAATCAGATTTCCTCCCTAGTGGAGTCACCAATTTCTGTTGTAGGAAAATCTCTCTGCGGACAGGTAGATCTCCTCTTGAGAGATATACCCTTAACTCTAAGACATAAGGTGCTTAACATGGGCACTGAATTCCTTTTATATCTAATCAATATGATGAAAAAAATAGAAGGAAGAAGTTGTGTACCTTATGAACGTCGTTTGTCCCTGCAAGGTCCAGGATGAGCTTCAATCTTGAGCTCCTTGGTAGGTCCTACAAGACAAACAAAAGTACAAAAGACTTCCTACTCTACTGAGATTAGCTCAAACATAGATCCATCTACTGTATACAAACTTATATGGAACAAGTACAAGTTTGAAAGAAACAGGCCAAGCATTGATTGCATTAATGAGAACAACAATGAAGAATACTTACAACCATAGATGCGAGTGCAACAACTTCATCAAGCTCTCCTTGTCCAAACCCTTGCTTAAACAGTCCACACACAGAATGTTGATGTTCCAAATGACATATTCCTCATGATATCATAAGTTATATGCTTCACAATACTTTCCCCTCACTTCTCATGAGATCATAAGTTTGGTATCTCTAAACTCCTCCATCCCCCCTCCTCCATGGAAATCCCTCATTATATAGGATTTGGAGGCTTAACCACCATGGAGAGGATCTCTCATCAGATCTACTAAGAAAGGGATTTCTAAGATATTTAGGGAGAAAATATCTCTTAAGGATTTTGGGGAGGAAATATCTCTCAAGGATTTTAAGGAGGAAATATTTCAACCATCCATGAGATCCTCCACCTTCCCTAAAAAATAGGAAACCAAATGTGAGGTGGATTCTCACACTTAATTACTTTCTTTTCCATTAATATTAATAAATATTAATAATATTTCACGTGCACTTGATTCTCACACTTAATCAATTTACTTTCCATGAATATTAATAATAATTCATGTGCACTTGATTCTCACACTTAATCAATTTCTTTTCCATGAATATTAATAATAATTCATGTGTACTTGGTATTTTGGCCTTCATGTAATATATCCCTCCTCCACATTGACTAGGTATTGTGACATAGGTTATTCCATGGTGTCAAGGTATATGAGACACTTATATGACACTTTACAACACTTAGGGCGAGGTACCTAGGTGTGAAAATTTCATGTGTAATATAATTCCAAACATGTTGTCTTATAGACTTTGGCTCTTCAATATCCAATTACTCTTTGGAACATAACTCCTTCAAACCTTTCTTGAATGAATACTTTAGTACTTGAGGTTTTCTTGTACTCTTCTCTTCTCTTTTTCAACTAGCCTCAAACTTGACTTGCCTAGCCAATCTCTACCATATTGTAAGGATGCACATATGCCTCCTTTGCTATCTGCATGGAATTAACTGAAAGTACTTATTTTACCTTAACATCATAGCTTCAAGTGATACCTATAACCTCTTGGATGCGATTCATGGATCTATGTCACTTAAGATGGATTCTTTTCATGCACCATCTCCTATGTATTCAAATCCATGCATAGAATCATTTTCTTCTTCCTGGTTACTTTTTGTTTTCTCTTTAAATCATTTCACATTTAAATTATTCTTGACTTGATATATACCTCATGAATTCTTCTTCCATTATCTTAGGATGTTCATGGACTTGACTCCATTCATGAGTCCTTCCTTGTGTACCTTGCATACTTGCAACCACATATTATGCTGATATTAATTTTCAACATTCCATTATTATTTGGATTCCTTTGATCCAACTCATGCATGAACGAATTATAATTGCAGTCATGTTCTCTGAGTAACCTTGGTTAGTTAACACCAATTTGATTTAGCATTCTGACAAGCATATTCAACTTCTTTCATGCCATATTTTATGACCTTCATGCCATTCTTCCACTGTGCATTCTGATAGCATTAATGGAGGTGCTATCTCCAACTGCGGGACTGATCCTTGGAGATGTCACGTCTTATCTCCAAACTCTTTCATATTCCATAAAACCTTCCTTCCTTATTCCCATTCTTTTCATATCCATATGAACTTATGGCTCATGCATTATCATGTATCGTAGATGGATGAATACTTGGAATCCTCTTTCCAAGACCTTTCCAATGATTTCCTCCTTGCTCAATTCAGAATCTGGAGAATAAAGTTATAATTGTTTGCACAATGGGGCTTTCTGGAAGGTGGTCTTTATACAACTATTTTTATTTCACATAGTCGAATTGGCTCTTAGATCCTCTGATTAAGTCCCCCTTTCTCTCCTAAGGGTTATGCGACCTCTCGGTCTAGGATCGATCAAGAAACTGAGTCAGATCAACTCTTTGGGTCTCTGGTAGACCCCAAACCCACTTACACAGGTCCTTTTTCCAAATGTGCAGTTTGTATGAGACCCACGAGTTCTCTCCTGAGAACTATTTAACTTCCGCGTGAACTAGACACTAGCTCTTCCTAGGCTAAGTGCCTTCCTTTCCATGACCATGGTTGTGACCACTCTCCTGACCAACAAGAGCTTCACGAATTCGTGTGTCGGGTGCTTGCCTATGAACCAACCTTGACTCTCCAACTTCCGAAATCCCAAAGAGGGGCCTAACGCATGTTAGCTCCTCCCTTAACCTTTGAAGATGTGACACCTCACTATGACCTGGGGCCAATCTATCAAGCGCTTCGCAGTTTCACGTTTCATGTCCCCGGAAGGTTTTGACCACTCTTCCTCCCGATTTTCGAAACCCGAAATCTAGGCTCCACTCACATTAGATCAACAGTCCATGATCCGTGTGATCTGACCGTCTTGCTTTCTGCTTCGCAAACTCGGGACTTCGCATTTCGCAAAGTTGGAGGACTTCTTGCCTCTCTTCTCCTAATACCCGAACTCAAGAATTTCTTGGGACCATATCTACGGCCCACACCTTCCTTCGATCAATGGCTATGATCATTTCACGAACTTGGGTTTCACGAACTTTGGTTTCATGAACTTCGGTTTCACAAGATTGCTTGTCCTGTACACTTCCCAAGGGTTAGATCCCATGCACTTATCTCTGGATCCAATGACTGTTGATCCATACACTCAGACCCAATGGTCCATATCTGATCTTCTCTCCGTGCTTCCTCTAGTCACTGGACATTAATCTAACGGTCCAGATCCCTTCTGCAACTGATCTAACGATTGTTTCCACTCCTCCTCCTGATATTTTGACCCGTCTGACTTATAAAGTTTCCAAGTCTTCAAATGTACCTACCCTTGAACTTCCTGTGAGTCCATCCCTTGGATATCGTCCACACTTATGAAAATTTTTATTCCTCCTGAGCTTGGTCTCATGAAGACTTCGACTTCCTACGCACTCCTTTCATTTCAGGGATTTCGATAACCGAGATTCAAAGGATTTCTCCAAGAGAAATTCCCCTCACCGTCTTGGTGTTCTCCTTTTTCTCTGTGCACACTTTGCACCAGATTCTTACGCAGGTTCTAGCTCCTGTGGATGACTATGCACACCTTGCAGCAGTCACTTTGCACTCCTAGAAAAGGGAAAGTTTCGTGCTATCTCTTCTGAGCTTCGGAATCAAAATAGATTTTGTCAATGCACTCCTTGTAATCTGTGTCCACACCTTGCACCACTCAACATAAGAGAAACAATTGAAACTTATCCTAACATTCACAATTCCATCTACTCATAAGGAAGTTCATTCATTCATTCATGAAAACACAATAACAAGGAATTGGAAACAATGTCCACACCATGCATTGGATCAATTTTCCTATGTTATCTTCATTCAAAAGTAAAATGGTTACAACTGTAAAAAGAAGCAACCACTAAAATTCATAAATATCCTACTAACTTGCAGCTAGCCTCATTTGGGTGTACCAAACCTCTATTTATCTCATAGGGCTCTTAGGGTTCCCCTTGACTACTTGTCTACATAAAAACCTATCCTGATGGCTATCCTAGTGCAGTCACAGTCCAAAGCAGGAGTGGAAACTCCCACTTCGCTCGCGATCGTTCAAGCGTGCCTCAAAATATTTTTTCGACACTGAGTTAAGGCATACTTAAAAATATCTGTCGTAACTACCAGTGTTGATATTCCATATAGATTCCTAAACACTGAGAGGTCCTGCTCCGCGTGCTTGCCAATGATGCTCCTGCATCATACTCCCCTTGAAAAAAATTCATGGACTCCTCTCCATGAGCTCCTGCACCGACTTTCCATGCTTTTGAATAACAACTTCATTTTCCCAACTAGCATCTTCTATTGGGTGTCCCTTCCACTTGACTGAATATTCAAAATAGGTCTTCCTTCTGGTCTTTTTGCCAATCCTCTTATCAACAGTCTTCTCCATCTGTGGTTTTTCTGCTATAGAAATCTATTTCTCAAACTGAATCTTATCTTGATCTTCTGATCCCTCTGTGTCAGCTCTCCTATAAGGATACAGGTCTGAAACATTGAATATGGGAAATATGCCCACACTATCTAGCAGCTCAATCTCATAGGCATTTGCATCAAACTTCCTCAAGATCTTACATGGTCCTATCTTCTTCATTTTTAATTTGTTATATGTTCCCCTAGGGAACCTTTCTTTCCTGAGATGTGCCAGAATCTGATCTCCTACTTCAAATTTAAGTTATATGTGATGTTTATCATCTCTGCGTTTGTACTCCTAGTTAGAAATCTGCAGTTGTCCTCTAATCTGGCTATGGAGCCTCTGCATTTCCGCAGCAAAATATTTTTCTCCAGCACTCTTGATCTCACTCTGTTCCAAGTCTCTCAACTTATATACTCCCATGGGTTGCATTCCATACAATATTTGGAATGGGCTCTTCCCAGTGCTCCTATTTGGTGAATCGTTGTATGCAAACTCTGCTTGTGGAAGAATCTGATCCCACGGATTATGATGCTTGGTGACCAAACTCCTCAATAAGTTTCCCAAAATTTTGTTTACCACCTCAGTCTGTCCATATGTTTGAGGGTGTTAGGATAAGATGAACGAAAAATCCGTCCCCAACTTCTTCCACAATATTCTCCAAAAATGACCAACAAATTTTGTGTCTCTATCCGGGACAATGCTTTTGGGTAGGCCGTGAAGTCTCACAACTTCCTTGAAAAATAGATTCGCAACATGTGTTGCGTCACTGGTCTTCTAGCATGGGATAAAGTGTGCCATATTTGAAAATCTATCCACCACCACAAATATATAATCACATCCTCTTTGTTCTCTTGGCAGTGCCAACACAAAATCCATGCTTATTGCATCCCAAGGCCTCTCTAGTATTGGCAATGGTTGATACAATCCAGTGTTCTATCTTTTACCTTTTGCATGTTGGCAAATTCTACATTAGTTCATGAATTTTATCACTTATGTTCTCATACCTGGCCAATAGTATGAACTTCTCAACTGTGCAAATGTATTACCATGGATGAATTGTCCAACCAATCCTCCACTGTGCATTTCCTTCAAAAGGTTATCCCTCATTGAGCATTTCAGTATGCACAACTGATTTCCCTTGAACAACAATCCCTCTTGAATCATGTACTCTTCCCACTGGCTCTTGTCTCTCAGCACAGGATTTGCACATGCTTCGTATTCTTGCTTGAAATATGTATCATCATAATACATGTCCTTAAGGTGTTCAAACCCCAAGGTCTTCCCCTAAAATTCCTGTAGAATCAAACATCTCCTGTTTAATGCATCAACAACTTTGTTAGCATTCCTAGCAATATGTTTTATGAAAAAAGTAAATTTTTTCATAAACTCAACCCATTTTGCATGCCTCTGATTCAATTTTTCTTGTCTGGTTATCGCTATACAAGACAAATTCTTGTGGGACAAGGTAGTGTATCCATTTCTTTAGGGCTTGAATTATGGCATAAAACTCCTTATCATATGTGGAGTATTTTCTCTTAGTCTCATTTAGCTTCTCACTGAAATAGTAAATAGGTCTATTATCCTGGCTCAAAATTGCTCCAATTGAAACTCCACTTGCATCACATCTCACCTGAAATGTGTTCTCAAAATTTTGCAAGACCAGAATTGGTCGTTCTGTTATTTTCTCCTTCAGTATATTGAAGCTCCTCTCGGCCTCCTCTATCCATTTAAAATACTTGTTCTTCTTCTTCATGGTATCCATCATTGGTGCACAAATTCCACTGAAGTCTCCAATGAACTTCCTATAGAAACTTTATAATCCATGGAAGCTTCTTACCTCAAACATACTCCTTGGTGACAACCATTCTTTGATTGCTTTCACCTTCTCTAGATCCATCTTCAATTCAATTGAAGAGATCACAAAACCCAAGTAAATGAGCCATGTCTTCATAATAGAGGACTTCTTCAATTTATCAACAACTTCTCCTGTTGTAGTCTCCTCATCACTAGTGTCAGATGTCTCAAATGATCCTCTTTAGTCCTGCTAAATATTGGTATATCATCCAGATATACAACCACAAAATTGCCAATGAAATAGTTAATTATTTCATTCATCAACCTCATAAAAGTACTTGGGGCATTTGTTAAGCCAAATGGAATAACAAGCCACTCATACAAACCTTCATTTGTATTAAAGGTTTTTTTCCACTCATCACCTTCTCTCATTTTGATATGGTGATACCCACTTTTCAAATCTATTTTAGAAAAGAAATTTTCTCCACTTAAACAGTCCATTAAATTATCCATTCTTGGTAAAGGAAATCTATACCTGATGGTGATCTTGTTAATGGCTCTTGATTCTATACACATTCTCCATCCTCCATCTTTATTTGGACTCAACATAGTTGGTACTGCGCATGGACTCAAGCTCTCTCTGACCAAACCCTTATATAACAATTCCTGGACTTGGTTCTTCACTTCCTCATTCTCTCGAGGTGTCAACCTATATGCTTCTTTGTTTTGTAGACTTTCACCTAGTATCAAGTCAATATGATGGATGATACTTCTGATGGGTGGCAATGAGTTAGGCAACTCATCCACCACTATGTCAGTAAAATTATCCAACAATTCTTGAACTTTGACGGCCACGCGGCCCCCTCACCACCCGCACGTCGAAAGGTCCACATGCTCTCACATGATCTTCTTTCTCTCTCTTCCCTAAGAACTCCAAGGTTCTTCAATTTCCCTGTCGGGAAATCTGCACCCACATATTCTCTTCGGCGTGATCCCCCTTTCTTTAGTTGTCGGAGGATCGGAACTCGCGACTTCGCAAGTTCACTATCAATTTCTAGGCTCTCGAATCCCCGAGACCCGATGGCCAGTCAATCACTGACTTTCTCTCTCTCCGCTATCAGGACTTCGGCTCTATCGTGACTTCGCAACTCGCGACACCAAACACTCGGTTCTCCAACCCCCGAGTCCCGATGTGCCGAAATTCCGATATGCCCGCGAGCTGACTTTTCAACGGTCCCTTATTTTTTCGAGACTTCGGACTTCACAGGATCGCGAATCGTAACACCAAATATCCAGGACTTCTCGCTGCGAGATCCCGATAAGATACGCCACCTGTCCATGTCACTAACTCCTGTGGCCCTCACTATTTAATCACCCGTCGGGATATCGCGTATCACAATATCGCGACTCTCGTGGAAAAATCTTGGACACTTTTCGCACGAGGTCCCGATAGGCGATCTCACGAATAATCCAATGATCCTTGCTGAATTGGATCAACGGCTCTGTCCTCTTGAGCTTAGAACCTTTCCACACTTGCGCTGTAACTACCTCTCACTTCTGTGAGATCTGACGACTCACAGAAACTCGTGGATTCTCCTTGGAGAATACCGACTGTCTGTTTCTTCCTATTGCAATCCACGAAATGACGAAGGGTCTCTCCATGAGATTCGTTCACTTGCTCCCTACCTGCGATGCTTTCCTCAGACTTTTAGTAGAAGCTTCCCTGCTCTTATCCTTCAGTGAATTTGAAGGCCTACTCCTCCTGAGCTTTTCCACAACTTCAATCTTTTTGGAAATTTCTTACACGCACTCCTTGCAGCAAATCCTTCAACCATGAAAAGTTTTGAAGTCACTTGAACCTGTGCACACCTGCAGTAGTAGTCCTTCAATACCCTTGCTCAGAATCGCAACTCAGAGACTTAACTTTGCCTGCGCACTCCTTGCACGGCTCCTGTGCCTAAATGCACCTTCGAGGAAATGAAAACAAAAGCTATCTCTAGCTGAACCTTTCTGTCAACGCACTCCTTGTGGACAATTCGACTGCACTCCTTGCAGGAATCCTCTGGCTCAATTAGAGAAACAATTGAAACTCATTCACTCTTCCTTTCAGACTTCAATTCCACCATGAAATCACACACACAGCACATAAAAGCAATTGTATGACCGGAAGAAAACATTCATGAGCATAACATCAATACACAGAGAATCAGACATAAACCATGAATTTGAATCAAAGCTCTTTCCATTAATTCAAATGTCTGTACATGGGTGTTCTTCATACAATTATCTACATGCTCTTCTCTTCTGAATGCTCTAGCTCAGGCTAATGTTACAAATGCACAATGAGGTTGTCTATATCCCGTTTCCCTCTTTCGCTCTAAAGCTATCAATTCTAGAATTAAATTCCTATCTACCTTACATTAACTATATTAAATGTCGATTATCCACTAAGGATGAGAGCTATCCGCTCAAGGTCCATTACAATACACAAGTGTGCCTTCATAAATGGCTTCATTAAAGACTTGCGCAACAATCTCAAAGTGTCTTTCAAAATTTGGTGCTGGCTTGTCTAGCTGTCTTCCACTTTTTGTGTTGGCTCACTTGACGTGAGCAATGCTCCTGCATCATACTCCTTGGCTTGAAAACTTTCATGGGCTCCTGTCCATGAGCTCCTGCATGGTCTGTCCATGCTTCTGTATTACTGCTTCATTTTCCCAGCTGGCATCTTCCACTGGTTGATTCTTCCACTTGACCAGATACTCGAAGTATTCTTTCCTCCTGGTCTTTTTACCCACTCTCTTGTCCAGTATGCATTCCATTTGCGGCTTCTCTACAACTGGAAATTGTTTCACCCACTGGATCACTGGCTCCTCAGTTCCAGTCTCCGCTTCTCCAGCCTTGTACGGGTATAAATCTGCAATATTGAATATCGGAGATATTTCGATGCCATCCGGCAACTCGATCTCATAGGCATTTTCTCCGAATTTTCTTAAGACCTTGCATGGCCCGATTTTCTTCATTTTCAATTTATTGTATGTTCCCCTCGGGAACCTTTCTTTTCTCAAATGTGCCAGAACTAGATCACCAACTTCAAATTGAAGTTGTCTCCGATGCTGATCTGCCCTGTGCTTGTACTCCTGATTTGATTTCTGCAGTCACTCCTTCACCCTACTGTGAAGTTCTTTCATCGCCTCAGCGAACTCTTCTGCACTAGCGCTGCTAGTAGAAGTCTGTTTTGAATCCCTCAATTCATATACTCCTCTCGGATGCATCCCATATACAACCTAAAATGGACTTCTTCTTATACTTCGATTCACCGAATCATTGTATGCAAACTCTGCCTGTGGAAATATGTTGTCCCAACTGCTGTGGTGCTCTGTCACCAAGCTTCTCAGCAAGTCTCCCAGACTTCTGTTGACCACTTCTGTCTGTCCATCTATCTGAGGATGATAAACCGAACTAAATATCAAATTAGTCCCCAACTTCTTCCACAATGTCCTAAAAAAATGCCCTATGAATTTTGTGTCTCTTTCCGAAACTATGCTCTTCGGCAGTCCATGAAGTCGAATGACCTCCTTGAAAAACAGATTTTCGATGTGCGTCGCATCACTGGTCTTCTGGCATGGGATAAAATGTGCCATCTTGGAAAATCTATCCACCACCACAAAGATTGAATCCACCCCTCTTTGTGTCCTTGGCAATCCCAATACGAAATCCATGCTTATCACCTCCCATGGCCTCTCTGGTATGGGAAATGGCTGATAAAACCCTGCATTCTGCTTTCTCCCTTTCGAATGCTGGCAAAATCTGCATCTGTCAACGAATCTCTTGACATCTGCTCGCATCCCTGGCCGAAAATATGACTCAGTCAACTTCGCGAATGTTTTGTCATGGCCAAAGTGCCTTGCTAATCCACCACTGTGTTTCTCCTTTAACAGATTCTCCCTCATGGAGCATTTCAGAATACACAGTTGATTGCCTCTGAATAGCAATCCTTCCTGGATCATATAGTCTGTCCAAGGAATCCTGTCTCTGAGAACTGGGTTCTCAGCTGCTTCATATGCTTCTGCAAAATCTGCATCTCCTGCGTACATGTCCCTGAGATTTTCAAAACCCAATGTTTTGACTCAGAATTCCTGCAACAACATACACTTCCTGCTCAAAGCATCAGCCACTTTGTTAGCAGTACCCGAAATATGCTTAATCACAAATGTAAAATTTTGCATATACTCTACCCATTTTGCATGTTTCTGATTCAACTTCTCCTATTGAGTCACAAACTGTAATGCATGATTATCACTGTACAAAACAAATTCTTTTGGGATCAAGTAATGCCTCCACTTCTTCAGCGCCTGTATGATAGCATAAAAATCTTTATCATACGTGAAGTATTTCAGTTTTGCCTCATCCAGCTTCTCACTGAAATATGCAATCGGCCTGTCTTCCTGACTCAAGACCACCCCAATGGCATACCCACTGGCATCACATTTCACCTGAAATGTCTTCAGGAAGTCTGGCAACACCAACACTAGTTGTTCCGTGATCTTTCGCTTCAACCTCTGCTATTCAGTGAAAAGATTTATGTTGCTTCTTCACTGTATCCATCATCGCTGCGCTAATCCCACTGAAATTCCTAATGAACTTCCGGTAGAAACTAGCTAAACCATGAAAACTTCTCACCTCGAAAATATTTCTCGGTGATGGCCAATTCTTGATTACTTCCACCTTATCCGGATCCATCCTCAACTCATTCGCAAAAATAACAAAACCCAAGTAAATGAGCTCTGTCTTCATGAATGAGGACTTCTTCATATTTATCAACAACTTCTCCTGTTGTAGCTTCTTCATCACAATGGCCAAATGATTCAAGTGTTTAGCCACTGACTTACTGTAAATCGATATGTCATCCAAATACACAATGACAAATTTCCCGATGAACTCCCTCAGGACTTCGTTCATCAACCTCATAAAGGTACTTGGTGCATTCATCAGGCCAAATGGCATGACTAGCCATTCATACAGTCCTTCATTGGTTTTCAAGGTTGTCTTCCATTCATCGCCTTCCCTCATGCGAATCTGATGATACCTACTCTTCAAATCTATCTTTGAAAAGTACTTTTCCCCACTTAGGAAATCCATCAGATCATCCATTCTTGGCAATGGGAACCTGTATCTAATGGTTATTTTATTGATCGCCCTTGAGTCGTTACACATTCTCCAACCTCCATCCTTCTTCGGACTGAGTACTGTCGGAACAGCACACGGACTCAAGCTCTCCTTGACCAATCCTTTGTCCAACAAGTCTTGGACTTGCCTCTTGACCTCTTCATTTTCTTGCGGAATCAATCTGTACGCGGATTTGTTCGGTAAACTGGATCCTGGTATGAGATCTATATGATGACTCACACTCCTCATCGGTGGCAACGAACGAGGTAATTCGTCCACTATGATGTCAGCGAACTCTTCCAGCAGTTCCTGAACTTCATCTGGTAAATCATCCACTCTTGTTCTAGTCAGAACAATCTTCAGCTTTCTGACAACAAAGAATTGTGGATCTTGCTTCTTCTTAACCTCCATAAGAAGCTCCTTCCCACTCATGAGAAGTATTGTGTTACTTACTTCCAGCTTTACCTCTTTATCCTTTATCGGAAGCAACATATGGGTTCTCCCATTTTTCTCCAGAGTATATGTATTCATTCTCCCATCATGAATCACATTTTTGTCATATTTCCATGGTCTACCCAACAATAAATGACATACATCCATGGGAATAACATCACATAGAATCTTATCATTATATCCCCCTATCTTGAATTCAACCAAGCATTGTTTAGTAATAGTTACCTGGTGTCCCTTCTGTAGCCACGAAACTCTATATGGGCTCGGATGATCAGTCGTCTCCAGCTCCAGCTTCTCTACCATCTCTGTAGATACGAGATTATCCATGCTACCACTATCTACAATGACCTTGCACACCCTGTCCTTGGTCTTGCAAGTAGTCCTAAAGAGTCTGGTCCTTTGGACTGAGCTTTCCACCTCTTTCTCGGGTGTCAAAAGGACTTTTCGCATCATAAGCGATCTTCCACCTTATGCATCTTCTACTTCAACATCCCGCCTCTGCACTTCGGTGATGTGAGCTTCTCCAATGTCCTTCTTTTTCTCTGGACACTTGTAAGACTTGTGCCCATTCTTCCCACATGTGAAACATGTGATAACTCCACCTCAGCCTCTTCCTCTACCTCTAGTACGAGGAAAAGTATTTCCATCAGCATGTCCTCCACTCTGCTCATTATGCTGTCCTCGCTGTGAGGTTCCACCTCTTTCAGCTTTACCCTGAGGTTTCTTCCATTCCTCCTTGGGCTTCTAGAATTTGTCCTGGGCAACTGCTTTGCCTCTGGGCTGACTTCTGCCTCGACCTCGCTAACCTTACTTACGACTCAACTTCTCCTCAGCTTTCAGAGCCAATTGGTAAGCCTCTTCCACCGTTCGGATGGGTAGCATGCTCAATTCATCCTGAATGTCGTATCTCAGACCATTCAGATATCTGGAAACCTTCTCATCATCGCTCTCCCGATGACCTGCTCTGATATTCAGTCGATAGAATTCTTCAGTGTATTCTTTCACTGTCATCAATTTCTGTCTCAGGTTCTGCATCCTCCTGAACAAAGAAATTTGATAGTCTCTTGGGATGAATTTCGCCTTCATCTTTGCGATCATCCAATCCCAACTCTTGATCTTCTTCTTACCTTTGCAGCGTCTGTCAGCTTATAGCTCATCCCACCACAATGCTGCATGTCCTTTCAAGCACTTAAAAACATGCTTGACCTTCTTATCTTCTTCGACATCTTCATAATCGAAGTATGTGTCGAGAGCTCTAATCCAATCTAGCATCTCCTCAGCATCCGTATTTCCCTCATAGACTGGAATGTCCATTTTTGCCTTTGCACCCATCCTAGAAATGGCTTTGATCAAATGCTCGGTTGATGCATCTTCGGCTGCAACCTCTTCTTCGCGTTCGGCTTCAACTTCACTATCGGAATCACTCAGATCCCCTGCACTAGCTGTGCGTCTTTGCGCTATCTCCATATCTTCGAGTCTTGCTCGGAGATCACGCATTTGTCTCTCCATATTTGGATTGACTACCTGCCTGCCTCTTCTCCTCACCTCCCTATCTTCGGGATCAAGTGACTGCCTTTCTCTTCTGGGTGGCATGGCAAATTTCCTTCTTCTTCTATAGAAAGCAAAGAAATATTCCCACTCTGATACCACTTGATGGCCACGCGGCCCCCTCACCACCCACAGGTCAGAAGGTCCACGCTCTCCTACAGGATCTTCTTTCTCTCTCTACCCGAAGAACTCCAAGGTTATTCAATTTCCCTATCGGGAAATATACACCCATAGATTCTCTTCGACGCGATCCCCCTTTCTTTAGTTGTTGGAGGATCGGAATTCACGACTTCGCAAGTTCACTATCGATTTCTAGGCTCTCGAATCCTCGAGACCTGATGGCCAGCCAATCGCTGACTTTCTCTCTCTCCGCTATCGGGACTTCGGCTCTATTGCGACTTCACAACTCGCGACACCAAACACTCGATTCTTCAACCCCCGAGTCCTGATGTGCCGAAATTCCGATATGCTCGCGAGCTGACTTATCAACGGTCCCTTATTTCGCCGAGACTTCGGACTTCGCAGGATCGCGAATCCTAACACAAAATATCTGGGACTTCTCACTACGAGATCCCGATAAGATACACCACTTGTCCACATCACTAACTCCTGTGGCCCTCACTATTTAATCACCCATCGGGATATCGCATATCGCAATATCGCGACTCTTGTGGCCAAATCTTGGACACTTTTCTCACGAGGTCCCGATAGGAAAACTCGTGAATAATCCAACGACCCTGGCTGACTTGGATCAATGGCTCTGTCCTCCTGAGCTTAGAACCTTTCCACACTTGCGCTGTAACTACCTCGCACTTCTGTGAGATCTGACGACTCATGGAAACTCGCGGATTCTCCTCGGAGAATACCGACCGTCTGTTTCTTCCTATTGCAATCCACGAAATTGTTAATGTTTATGCTATTATTATAGTTCTTTGCATTTCATAAGATAAGAGCATAATAAGAACAAGATCACTGAGAAATACACATCCACAAGAGACACAACA
>ML800494.1:183200-206502 GCA_009831015.1 Picea engelmannii
AGATAACTCAACCAATACAGAAAAGTCCTCCTCAAGAGATGTGCCACCCTTCTTCTCCTCTCTCCAACTTGTAAATGCAACTTGCCTCATAAGAGAATGAGCAAGTGAAGTGTGTGTTAGAAGTGAGGCGCTAGCCTCTTATTTATATCAATTTGGCATGTTTGAAGAGTCACCATCTGGCAGGGCCGACCTCTCACACTGGGTGGGTAAATCCACCTTTAATTAAATCTGGCCCTTTCATTATAACAGCTGGGGCCGACTTCTTGTTCTGCACTTTGTAATTGCCCGATGACCAATCCGCAAAAGGGGATTTGGTCCTTATACAATTACCGACTTGATTAATCCTCAATGGGGATTAATCTAATAACAATAATATTAATAATGACATGATTAATCCTCAATGGGGATTTAATCCAATACAAAATAATAATAATGATTAATCCACAATGGGGATTTAATCCAATAACAAAATAATAAGAATGCTCTTCGCAGTTACATTATTTCAATAGAAATGGCGAAGGGTCTCTCCACGAGATTCGTTCACTTGCTCGCCTTCTTGCGATGATTTCCTCAGACTTTTAGTAGAAGCTTCCCTGCGCTTATCCTTCAGTGAATTTGAAGGCCTACTCCTCCTGAGCTTTTCCACAACTTCAATCTTTTTGGAAATTTCTTGCACGCACTCCTTGTGGCAAATCCTTCAACCACGTTAAGTGTTGAAGTCACTTGACCCTGCGCACACCTGCAGTAGCAATCCTTCAATACCCTTGCTCAGAATCGCAACTTGGAGACTTAGCTTAGCTTGTGCACTCCTTGCACGACTCCTGTGCCTAACTGCACCTTCGAGGAAATGAAAACAAAACCTATCTCTAGCTGAACCTTTCTGTCAACGCACTCCTTGCGGACAATTTGACTGCACTCCTTGCAGGAATCCTCTGACTCAATTAGAGAAACAATTGAAACTCATTCACTCTTCCTTTTAGACTTCAATTCCACCATGAAATCACACACACACAACATATAAAAGCAATTGTATGACCGGAAGAAAACATTCATGAGCATAACATCAATACACAGAGAATCAGACATAAACCATGAATTTGAATCAAAGCTCTTTCCATTAATTCAAATGTCTGTACATGGGTGTTCTTCATACAATTCTCTACATGCTCTTCTCTTCTGAATGCTCTAGCTCAGGCTAGTGTTACAAATACATAATGAGGGTGTCTATAACTCGTTTCCCTCTTTCACTCTAAAGCTATCAAATCTAGAGTTAAATTCCTATCTACCTTACATTAACTATATTAAATGTCAATTATCTACTAAGGACGAGAGCTATCCGCTCAAAGTCCATTACAATACACAAGTGCACCTTCATAAATGGCTTCATTAAAGACTTGCGCAACAATCTCAAAGTGTCTTTCAAAATTTGGTCCTGGCTTGTCCAACTGTCTTCCACTTTCCGTGCTGGCTCGCTTGACGTGAACGATGCTCCTGCATCAAACTTCTTCAGGTAAATCATCCATTTAAGTACTAGTAAGGATAACTCTGGGTTTCCTCACCATAACAAACTGTATCGCCTGTTCTTTCTTGACTTCTTTCAGGAGTTCCTTCCCACTCATGAGAAGTATGCTTGTGTTGGCTTCCCCTTTCACTTTCTTCTCCTCTATTGGTAGCAACATGTATGTTCTACCATTCTTCTCTAAGGTTTATGTATTCTTCCTCCCATCATGAATGACATTCCTATCAAACTTCCATGGTATTCCCAACAAAATATGGCATACATCCATGTGAATTACATCACATAGAATTTCATCTCTATATCCTCCTATATTAAATTCAACCAAGCATTGTTTAGTAACCATTACCTCGTGTCCTTTCTTCAACCATGAGACTTTGTATGGTTTTGGATGTGCAGTTGTCTCCAGCTCCAATTTCTCCAACATCTTTGTGGATACTAAATTATCAGTTCTCCCACTATTGATTATCACCTTGCATACTATGTCTTTAGTCTTGCAAGTTGTTCTGAAGAGACTGTTCCTCTGCACTGGATTTTCAACTTCTGCCTCTGGTTTCAAGAGAACCTTTCTCAACATCAGGGATCTTCCATCCTCTGCACCTTTTGCTTCAACATCTCTCCTTTGTGCTTCTGAAATGTGAGCCTCAACTCCTCCGTATTTATTTTTCTCGAGACATTCCCAAGACATGTTCCCTGTCTTTCCATAGGCATAACACCTTACTTATCCTCCTCCTCTTCTTCCTCTTCCTCTAGAAGAAATCCTTCCACAACCCTGTCTTCCTCGGGAACTTCCTCCTCTTTCCAAGTGACCATGTGGTTTCTAAGTCTCATCATTTGACTTATGTGCCCTGTCATGGGTAACTCCCTTTCTTTTTTGGGGGGCTGGGCTTTTACCTCTTCCTTGTTGGATTTTTTTTCTGGCCAACTTCTCCTCTGCTTTCAGTGCAAACTGATAAGCATCCTCCACTGTCCTTACTGACATCATGTTGATCTCATCCTGGATTTCATATCTAAGGCCATTTATATATCTGGAAACTTTTTATTCATATTTATCTCTTTGTCTAGTTCTGATGTTCAACCTATAGAACTCCTCGATGTACTCCTTAACTATCATACCCTTCTATCTCATGTTCTGCAACTTCCTAAATAGATTGATCTAATAATATTTGGGCATGAATTTAGCCTTTACCTTGGCTACCATTTTTCCCCAATTCTTTATCTTTTGTTTTCCTTTTCTTCTCCTCTTAGCCTATAGTTCATCCCACCATAGTTTTGCGTGCCCTTTTAGCCTGGTGACAACCTATTTTACCTTTTTATCTTCATAGACATCTTCATAGTTGAAATTTTTGTCCATGGATATTATCTAATCCAACATCTCTTCATCATCTAAATTTCCTTCATACATTATGACCTCTATCTTGGCTTTGTTTCCCAATCTAACAACTACTCTCAACAAGCGTTCTTCAAAAACATCCTCTCCTGCAGCTTCTACGACTTCTAATGCTTCACTCTCTACATCGTTGATGTTTCCAGCATCGAGTGCTCATCTCTGCGTTGCCTCCATCATCTCTAATCTTACACAAAGTTCTCGCATCTCCCTTTCTACAACTCGATTGGCTAAAGGTGGTTCCACTCGTCTCCTTGGTGGAATTATGTTGACTGTCTGTCACACACAAAGTACAACTTCAAGTTATTTTGTCTCCTTTATCTCCTTTATCTCCTTTGCCTACTGTCTGTAAGAAAAATTTCAGCTCTGATACCACTTGATGAAGTCCCCCCTTATCTCCTAAGGTCTGCGTGACCTCCCGGTCTAGGATCGATAAAGAAACTGAGTCATATTGACTCTTTGGGTCTCTGCTAGACCCCAAATCCACTTACACAGGTCCTTTCTCCAAATGCACAGGTCGTATGAGACCCACGAGTTCTCTCCTAAGTATTGTTCAACTTCCATGCGAACCGGGTGCTAGCTCTTCCCAGACTAAGCAACTTGCTTTCTGTGACCAAGGATGTGACCACTTTCCTAACCAACAAGCGCTTTGCGACTTCGCGTGTCAGGTGTTTTCCTATGAACCAACCCCGACTCTCCAACTTCCAAAATCCTGAAGTGGGGCCTAACACATGCTATCTACTCTCTAAACCTTCGACGATGTGACCCCTCACTATGACCTGGGGCCAATCTCTCAATCACTTCATAGTTTCGTGTTTCACATCCCCAGAAGGTTTTGTCCGCTCATCCTCTCGATTTCTGAAACCCGAAATATGGGCTCCACTCACATTAGATCAACAATCCGTGATCTATGTGATCCGATGGTTCTTCTTTATTCTTCGCAAACTTAGGACTTCGCGTTTCACGAATTTGGATGACTACTCGCCTCTCTTCTCCTGATACCCAAACTCGAGAATTTATTGGGACCAGATCTATGGCCCACACCTTCCTTCAATCAATGACTATGATCATTTCGTGAACTTGGGTTTCGCGAGCTTGCTTGTCCTGTGCACTTCCCAAGGGTTAGAGCCCATGCACTTATCTTTGGATCCAATAACTGTTTATCCACATGCTTAGACCCAATGGTCCAGATATGATATTCTTGTCATGCTTCCTCTAGTCACTGGATGTTAATATATCGGTCCATATCCCTTCCACAACCGACCTAATGGTTAATTTTTCTCCTCCTCCTGATCTTTTGACTCATATGACTCCAAACGTTTCTAAGTCTTCAAAGGTCTCTACCTTTGAACTTCCTGTGAGTCCGTCCCTTAGATCTCGTTAACACTTCTGAAAAGAATTATTCCTCCTGATCTTGGTATCATGAAGATTTCGACTTCCCACACACTCCTTGCATTTCAGGGATTTCGATAACCTAGATTCGAAGGATTTCTCCAAGAAAAATTCCCCTCGCCCTCCTGGCATTCTCCTTTTGATTTGTGCACACTTTGCACTAGATTTTTATGCAGGTTCGAGCTCCTACGTACAAATGACTATGCACACCTTGCAGTAACACTTTTCACTCCTGGCAAAGGGAAATTTTTGTGCTTTCTCTACTGAGCTTCATAATCGAAACAGATTCTTTCAACGCACTCCTTTCGTTCT
Source organism: Picea engelmannii (assembly GCA_009831015.1). NCBI lineage: Eukaryota > Viridiplantae > Streptophyta > Pinopsida > Pinales > Pinaceae > Picea > Picea engelmannii. Next base: position 187,808 of record ML800494.1, read on the forward strand.
GTGTGCACACATTTCACCACTCGACATAAGAGAAACAATTGAAACTTATCCTAACATTCAAAGTTCCATCTACTCATAATGAAGTTCATTCATTCATTCATGAAAACATAATAATAGGGAATTGAAAACAATGTCCACACCATACATTGGATCAATTTTCCTATGTTATCTTCATTCAAAAGTAAAATGGTTACAACTGTAAAAAAAAGAAACCACTAAAATTCAGAAATCTCCTACTAACTTGAAACAAGCCTCATTTGGGCATACCAAACCTCTATTTATCTCATAGGGCTCTTAGGGTTCCCCCTTACTACTTTTCTACATCAAAACCTATCCTGACGATTATCCTAGTGTAGTCACAGTCCAGAGCAGGAGTGGAAAATCCCACTTCGCTCGCGATCATTCAAGCGTGCCTCAAAATATTTTTCCGGCGCTGAGTTAAGGAATACTTCAAAATAATTGTTGTAACTACTAGCGTTGATATTCCATACAGATTCCCAGACATTGAGAGGTCCTACTCCACGTGCTTGCCAACGATGCTCCTGCATCATCCTTGTGTGATACTCTCTTCAGGTTTTCATACCTTATTTACTTCTTTGGATGCAGGTTCGTTCAATCATGGACCCCACAGGCTCTATCTCTAAGCCCTTCTTTGTTCTTAAAAAAAATTTATGGGCACTAGCCCTCTTTCTTTGGCCCCAATATCATGTGACCATAGGTTGTGACGAAGTGCTAGCTTGATAGGTGCTTATCTGGAGCTTCGAAACCTTAGGGCTCCAGAACATCGGCCTTCGGTGGTTCTCACAACTCTAAACCTCTAATTATCCGGAGTGTCGAATTTGGAGAACTCACAAAGAATGGTGGATCGATTGTCCACAACTTCTGAGCATCCAATGATTGAGATATATTATGGAACTCTGGCTCCAGGAGTTTTTGAATCACTGGTCTACAGGTTCACTGGAGTTTCAGACCGACGAATTCACAAACAACAAATCAACGGACTACACCTTCTCACTAACCAACGACCATGATCAACTACGTGACTTTGGGCTTCAGGAGTTTTGGACTATCCATACTCTCAAACCTTCTGGAGTACCAAGTCTCTAGACTGTTGCATCTATTGCCACGCATCCTCTCCTAATCAACAATCAATATGGAATCCAAACTTCTCTCATGATAACTGCATGTGGGTGATGCAGATGAGAAGATATTGATTAAAGTTGGAATGTTGACTATAAAGAGTAGCTCGGCAAAGATTTTGATTAGAGACAACGTATCATACGTTGTGGATCCACGGTGGATCTAGGTGTGTGTACACTTCTCCTTGTGTTGCCTTAGAGAAGGATGGATCCCTGTAGGGATAAGTGTGGGGATAGGTTCCCTGGTATGAGGCCTGGAGGGTACCTGGAGACCTCTGAGGGTAGTTGGAACTCCTAGAGCCACGGTGCTCTGAGACTTCCTGTTCGGCCTGTGCTGGAGCCTTGGAAGGAAGGTGCATACTACCTTGGGTTGTACATGAATGTGGGGAATGAGAGACCATTGGTTGGAGTGTTGTTGAGGTTTGTTACCTTGGCCTAGACCATGTTGATATGGATTCTGGACCATGGCTATATTGGGAAGACATTTCCCTGATGGAGTCATATCCCTGCTCAGTGGTGGAAGGTATTCTCAATCAAAATATAAGTATCAATTATCTATTCATTGTATCTTGTGTATCTTGTATACAGTTTATAAAGTTATTAGAATTTCCTATATATATATATATATATTTCATGTATGTTCTAATGTTTATTCCGAATGAATTGGTGTATGAGTAGAGTGTTTATGTCTGTGGAGTCATAGCCCCTGCTGAGAGTTTATCAATAGTGAGATCTAAAGCTGGGTGGAACATCGTGGATCTACAACCATTCGATTCTTTCAATGAGGTTTAATTGAAGCATGTAATAAGGAACAATAAGCTGAATTATTTTCTTAAGCATCTTTATGGAATAGAGAAATCAAATTTCAGTTGCAGTATGAACACCATAATTGGTTCTTGAAAGTAGAGTACTAGGTGGATAAAAAGATTCCAATAGCTAAAGCTTGGAAATTTTTGAAGAATGTTTGAATTGTATATGTATAAACAAGTTGCACTAAGGACAACACAAAAATAAAGGGAGGGGATTGTAATATCCCCAGGTAGAACCCCAGTTGTAATTTTTTATCGTAAACATGTTTGATAGGCTGGTGAACCGAGTTATAATAAGCTAGAAGGATTATGTACTTATTAGGACGAAGAGCCTAGATGTTAAGGCCATTAATCCTGATTTTTGTATATGTAAATATTCCCATCATTAATATAATTACATTGCTGCATGTAGACCGACCAAGAAGAAAGAGTTATGGGGGAATAAGATCCACTAGGTAGGGAAAGGGAAGGGGCTAAGAGTCTAGGAAAAAGGGGCTAATATAGAGGGTTTACCTTTAAGGGAATAATATGATATTATTATTTCCTAGAGGCTAAGGTTTGTACATAACCTATGTTGTCCTTGGTTCCCATGGGAAGGGAATGAATGTTAAGTGGAGATCATGCAGCTTCAGGAAGACATGTGTCAACCTGGGAACATATAGTTTTAGGTGGGAAAGCCAATTCGTTGGGATCCTCTTGTGAGGGATGGAAGACTCCTGGACACTTGCACGAACGTAGATAGAGACCCTTTAGGAAGCCAACTTTTTGCTCCTTTTTTGACCTCTGCAACTTGGGGAAACCGACACATCATGTTATGAAGCTAACTATTTTTTCCTGTGAAGCACAACATGACTGCGTAGTGCCTGAGCCAAATCACACTTTAGCCATTTGTTGTTGCTACCCATGTCTTCTCTGGACTGGTGTGGCTTGATGTCATTATTAGAGCCCATACCCGATTTTGTTTGTTGTGGTTACACTCTGGACTTAGGAGCTAGATATAAGAAGTAGCTTGTCAGGCATGTGAGAAAATCTCTCCAGGTGAGAGAGAGTGTTGAGGAAGTGAGCTCTCCTAGAGGAAGTCCAGTAGGAACTACATAGCTCTGAGAATTCTTGAGCCATCATGTTGTTGAATCCCTGAAAATGGAGGTGTAGAAGCCGATTAACTGCGTGACAATGAAGGTGTACACTCTTGGGGTGGAATAGGCATGTGGGGAATGAGATTATATGAGTTCTGGGTGTAAGTGGCTCCTTGCAGGAATTCCTTCCTGTTGAACTGTGTGACTTCCTTGTTGATCTTGCCTATCCTAAGAATCCCTTTCCCGGTGGAGTTTAGTCCTAGCTTAGGGGTGACCCACTGCTGAGAGTGATGAGAAACATGGTCTATGGTTGGGAGGTTCATGGAAGGTCTGCACACAGTCGGTGGTATTCTATTAAAAGATAAGTGTCACTTCTATTTTCATTTACATGGTGTGTAATTTTACATGTGATATAATTGATGAGTAATGCCTGGATATATTGTATATGTTGTATGTGCAAGCTTACTGTTATTTCCGCATTAATCTGTGTATTATTAGGATATGTCATCTATATATGTTTATATATAGGTAAGTGATAATTGTCGTTTCTATGTTTATATGGATGTGTATGATGTTTCCACAAGTATCTCTGTGTGGCATAGCCAAGTAGATTAAGCCTGGGGATGTCACATAATGGTATTAGAGCATGAAAGTTTATTTTGGTCGCATGACCCACCCTATTGGTCTATGGTCAGGGATGTAGCAAAAATACAGTTGATTAGATATCGTTACCCAGAAGAGTTTGATGGCCTGAGATGTTACAACCTCTACTGGGTAACGCTACCTAATCAAATGTATCTTTGCTACATCCCCGACCATAGACCAACATGTCAGTCCATGCCACCAAAATAAAATTCCAATCTCTAATACCATTCTGTGACAGCCCCAACCTTAATCTATTGGACTATGCCACATAGAGATACTTGTAGAAACAACATACACATCCATATAAACATAGAAATGAAAATTATCATCTACCTATATATAAACATATATAGATGACATATCCTAATAATACAAAGATTAATGCGGAAATAAAAATAAGCCTACACATACAACATATACAATATATCCAGGCATTACTCATCAATTATATCATATGTACAATTACACATCATGTAAATGAACATAGAAGTCACACTTATGTTTTATAGAATACCACCAATTGCGTGTAGACCTTCCACGAACCTCCCAACCATAGACCACACTCCTCATCACTCTCAGCAGTGGGTCACCCTCTAGATGGGACTAAACTCCATTGGGCAAGGGATTCCTAGGCTAGGCAAGGTCGACAGGGAGGTCGCACATTTGAACATGAAGGAATTCCTCTAAGGATTCACTTACACCCACAACTCATAGACTCTCATTCCCCACATGTTTGTTCCACCCTAGGAGTGTACACCTTCAATGTCACACAGTCCATCATCTACTACACCTCCCTTTTCAAGGCTTCAACAACAGGATGGCTCAGGAATTCTTAGAGCTCTGTCGCTACTACTGGACATCCTCTAGGAGAGCTCACTTCCTCAACACACTCTCTCACCTAGAGAGAGTCAACTTGCTTCTTCTATCGAGCTCCTAAGTCCAGAGGGTAACCATAGTAGAAAAATTGGGTATGGGCTCTGGTGATGACGTCAATCCACACTAGTCCAGAGAATACGTGGGTAGCAACAAAAAATGGCTAATGTGTGATCTGTATCAGGCACTACGCAGTCGTTTTGTTCTTCACAAGAAAAAATAGTTAGCTTCATAACATGGTGTGTCGCTTTCCCCAAGTTGCAGAGGTCAACAATGGAGAAAAAAGATGTCTTCTTGAAGGATCTTTGTATGTGTGTGTGCAAGCATCCAAAGTCTTCCATCCTCATTAGAGGATACCAACTAACTCACTTTCCCACCTAAAACTCTATGCACCCAGGTTGACACATGTATTCTTGAAGCTATATGAGCTCCACTTAACATTTGTTCCCTTCCCATAGGAACCTAGGACAACATATGTTATGTCCAAACCTTATCCTCTAGGAAATAATAATATCATATTATTCCCTTAGAGGTAAGCCCTCTAGCTTAGCCCCTTTTTCTATACTCTTATCCCCGTCCCTTTCCCTACCTAGTGGAGCTTAGTCCCCCATAACTCTTTCTTTGTTGTCGGTCTACACACAATGATGTAATTATATTAATGATGTGAGTATTTACATATACAAAATCATGCCTAATGGCCTTATCTTCTAGGATCTCCAGCCTAATAAACACATAAGCCTTCTAGCTTATTATAACTCAGCTCACCAGCCTATCAAACATGTTTACAATTTATAATTACAACTAGGGTTCTACCCTGAGATATTAAAACCCCCTCCCCTTATTTTTGTGTTGTCCTTGTTGAAACTTGTTTATACATATACAATTCAAAAATTCTTCAAAAATCTCCAAGCTTTAGCTATTGGAAGCCTGTTATCCACCTGGTGCTCTACTTTCAAGCACCAATTATGGTGTTCATACTGCAGCTCAAATTCAATTTCTCTATTCCATAAAGTTGCTTCAGGAAAACATTCAACTTATTGTTCCTTATTACATGCTTCAGTTAAACCTCATTGAAAGCATCGGCTGGTTGTAGATCCATGACGTTCCACCCATATTTATATCTCACTGTTGATAAACTCTCAGCAGGGGTATGACTCCACAGACATAAACACTCTTCTCATACACCTATTCATTTATAATAAACATTAGAACATACATGCAATATATATACATAAAATTCTAATAACATTATAACCTGTATACAAGATACACAACATACAATGAATAGAGAATTGATACTTATCTTTTGATTGAGAAGACCTTCCACCCCTGAGCAGGGCTATGACTCCATCAGAATAATGGCTTCCCAATATAGCCACGGTTTGCAATCTATATCAACATGGTCTAGGCCAAGGTACCAAACCTTACCAACACTCCAACCAACTGTCTATCATTCCCCACATGCCTGTACAACCCATGGTAGTATGCACCTTCCTTCCAAGGCTCCAACATAGGCTGAACAAGACGTTCGAGAGCACTGTGGCTCCAGGAGTTCCAACTTCCCTCAGAGGACTCCAGGTACCCTCCAAGCCTCATACCGAGGAACCTATCCCCACACTTCTCCCTCCAAGGCTCCAACCTTCTCTAAGGAAACCCAAGGAGAAGTGTACACACACCCAGATCCACAGGGTAAGATCCATTGTCTCTAATTAGCATCATCCCCGAGCTACTCTTTGTAGTCAACATTCCAACTTTAATCAATATCATCTCATCTGTATCGCCCACATGCAGTTATCATGAGAGAACATAAAAGAAATCATTTAGGAACTCAAACTTAGTTCAAAAGCGAATTCAAATTTTCCCCAAAATATGAGATTCTATTTCATAATTATTCTTGGTTATTTCCATATTAGGAGTATATCCTTCCTTGTGTTTTTCCACAAGAACCAAATTGTATACCATTTTTCCTGCAATAATTCCTCTTGCATACAACCAACAATTCTTAGTATTTCCTGTAAATCATAATTCAATTGTAATATGTACAAAACCATATGAAATAACCTTAGAAATGCCTGCACCTAGAAATTAAATCATAATTACCAAACAATTTAATAAAATAGAATGAATCATCATTCTATGCATATGCATGTTCATAATTAATATCTGTAAGTTCATTACTTTTTTTTTTTTGAACATAAAATGTTTCTATAATCAATGCTTACGTGACTACTTGACTTGCAATTTTTTTGTTGCAATATCTAACAACTCCTGAAATGTCCTTAACTTCATGAGTTAACAACATTACAATTTTTAGTAACAATTATTTCCATGCAATAATATATATGCATGTACTTACAAAACACATTCAACAAATGCATTCAAGTATACAATTCTATCACTTACTATGCATGAGTGCAATTCTCAATGCATATTTATTCAATGCATCTTGCATTGAATTAAATAATGCTCTTTATCTCAGTCATGTATCTCACCATCCATAAGTTGTAATTCTAGCCAATGTCATGACACATTCCCCACACACTTCCTATTGTTTTCCCAATTAATTGGATGTCTTCCTTTTCGACCCGAACACTACACCAAGAATATAATTCTGCGGTGTTCATTAGTGTTAGCAAAAAGGTTGTAGTCCAAGTTTTGTTTAAAGATAGGAAGCTTTTAGTACCTGTGTGGTTCATAACCTTCCCATATACAACCATGTCCTGGACTCATACATGACTAGCTTTACTGGCATTCATTCCTATAACAAGTTCTTATCTTTTATTTCTTTGGTTATTACTTCATAACCAAATTAACATGACATTATACTATGTCAGTGTGTGCATTCAAAAGTTAAAAATATTTGATAACTATGATAGGCCTATATCCTTTACCACATCTAGTGGTATCTTATTCATGTTAATGTATTCAAATAATATTGTCTTGTGTATCATAAAAATTCAATCGGGGAGAATTCTTGAATTTCAATTTGGCAATTAGGTAACATAATTTCAAAAGAGAATACTTACCTACATAGCTGCCATTAAACACATTTGATCTTACGTGATTATCTTATGATAGTAGAATTTTTCATGCTTCTTTTATCAGACTTATAACCAACACTTTAGCTTTATGTTGCTTCCTTCCATATGCAACAACATCATCAACAACACTTTGAAAACATGTAAGAATTTTTCCTTTAGCTGTCCCAACAAGCCATAACATACTTTCTGCCATAGAAATTGCAGCAATTTCTTTCTCCCTATAAACTTTTCCTTGATGATCTCAGAAGTCTTTAATTCTTCCCGGATTCCTGAATCTTCTTGTGCTCTCATTGTAGTCACTACACATGATTATTACTGTCCTTAGCACTTTCTAGCCAATCACCCTTGGCTTCCCTTTGTATTTCCAACCAAATCACTTTTGGCGGCCTTTGCATTTATAGCCAATACCTAGCTGATATTAACCTTCAACTTTCATTTATTCCCTAGATCCTACTATCCTAACTAATATTTGGATGAATTATAATTCCAAACATGTTCTCTTATAGATTTTGGATCTTCAATATCCAGTTACTCTTCAGAACTGAACTCCTTCAACCCTTTCCTAACTAAATACTTTAGTACTTGAGGTTTTATTGTACTCTTCTCTTCTCTTTTCCAAGTAGCCTTAAACTTGACTTGCCAAGCCAATCTCTAGCATATTGTAAGTATGGACATATGACTCCTTTGCTATCTGCATGGAATTAACTGAAAGCACTTCTTTTACCTTACCATCATAGCGTCAAGTGATACCTACAATATCTTGGTTGCCATTCAAGTCTCTATGTCACTTAATATGGATTCTTGTTAGGCACCATCTCCTCTGTATTCAAACCCATGCATAGAACCATTTTCTTCTTCCTGGTTACTTTTTTTTTTCTCTTTAGAAATAATTTCACTTTTAAATTATTCTTGAATTGATATCTACCTCATGAATTCTTCTTCCATTATCTTAAGATGTTCATGGACTTGACTCCATCTAGGAGTCCTTCCTTGTGTACCTTGCATACTTGCATCCACATATTATGCTGATATCAATTTTCAGCATTCCATTATTATTTGGATTCCTCTGATCCAACTCGTGCATGAACGAATTATAATTGCAGTCATGTTCTTTGAGTAGCCTTGGTTAGTTAACACCAACTTCTTTCTTGAAGCGATTTGATTTAGCCTTCTAACATGCATATTCAACTTCTGTCATGCCATATTTTATGACCTTCATGCCATGCTTCCACTATGCATTCTGATAGCAATAAAGAAGGTGCTATCTCCAACGATGAGACTGATCCTTGAAGATGTCACATCTTATCTCCAAACTCTTTCATATTCCATAAAACCTTCCTTCCTTATTCCCAGTCTTTGCATATCCATATGAACTTATGGTTCATGCATTATCATGTATCGCAGATGGTTGAATACCTGGAATCCTCTTTCCAAGACCTTTACAATGATTTCCTCCTTTCTCAATTCAAAATCCTGAGCAAAAATTTATAATTGTTTGCACAATGATGCTTTTTGGAAGGCAATCTTCGTACAACTTTTTTTATTTCAAAGATTCAAATTGGCTCTTGGATCCTTGTTGGATCCTCTCTTCAGGTTTACATACCTTCTTTACTTCTTCCGATGCAGTTCTATTCAACCATGGACCCCACAGGCTCTATCTCTAATCCCTTCTATGTTCTTAAAAATAATTTATGGGTACTAGCCCTCTTTCTTTGGCCCCCAATCTCATGTGACCATAGGTTGTGACCAAGTGCTAGTCTCAGAGGCACTTATCTGGAGCTTTGGGACCTTGGGGTTCTGGAACTTTGGGCTTTGGTGGTTCTCGCAACTCCAAACCTCTAATTTCTCGGAGCGTCGAATTTGGAGAACTCATGAAGAATGGTGGATCGATGGTCCATGGATTCCCAACATCCAACGACTGAGATATATTATGGAACTCTGGCTTTGGGAGTTTTCGAAGCACTTCTCTATAGGTCTATCAGAGTGCCAGACCAATGAACTCACAAAAAAAAAATCAATGCATTGTGCCTTGTCTCTAACCAAAGACCATGATCAACTCTGGGACTCCAAGCTTCGGGATTTCCGGACTGTCCACACTCTCAAACCTTCTCGAGTAACAAGTCTCTGGACTGCTGCATCTTTTTCCAGGTACCCTCTCCTGATCAACAACAAGATGGACTCCAACCTTTGGTCCTTCGGGAGTCCCTGACCTTAACTATATATGACTTGAATCCTTCGAAGCACCAAGTTTAGCTTCTTTTTTCTATCCATCAGGGGCCCCACCGACCATACTCGAGGGAAGTGCCACATAGCAGAATACTAGAAGAGGACATGTGGCCCAATCAGGCAGGTGACATATGTCACACTCTAACTGGCATAGTTAATCTTTGAAGGGTACATAACTCACTGACACGTGTCACACATCTCGTGTGTCCATGTCATCTCAGGTGACGTCATCAAGTCATGCCACTTCGAGACTTTGGGAGTTTTGAGACTTCGGAACTCCGAAGCTTCGAAACTTCGGGACTTAGGAATATTTTACACTTTGTTTCTCCTGAACGCCAAACTCCCGAACGAATCAATATGTCGAAACGTGTCTCCTTTGATGGAAAGTCTGGATTAACTCTAGACTTCAGGATTTCGAGAGTTTTTCTCTCTATCACACTCCATTTCTCCTGAAGTGCCAAATTTACGAATTGTCATGAGATCTACGGCTCACCATCACTTGCGCTCCAATATGACGACCGGGATTTTCTCGTCACCGCAGTGCCTGACCTCTTTCTCTTTGCTCGATATAACGGTTATGATATGTCTTCGACCAATCCAATGGTCAAGTACTTTTCCCCGGATCTACGACGTAGATCCACTTCGAGATTTAGGAACTTCGAGCTTCGGCCCCGTTTTTCTCTATAACACATAAAATTCTTCAAAGTCACGAAGTCCAAAGGACTTGGAGGTTAACTCCCATGCACCTTTTTCCATATTTGATGGGTGGAAAACATTGGCCTTTCCCCTATGTAGATCTTACGACTCAACTTCAAACCTTGTAGTTCCAAACCCACGGTTATTACAGTCTCTTTTCTCTATTGTCTTTCTTGAACCACTATACCTCTTGAGCTTCCAAACACATCCAAGGTGTTCTCTTGGCACTTCGGGATGCTCTAAAATTCAAATTTTGTTCCTCTCAACAACAATTTTCTCTGAGCTTTTGATTCCATAACCACTTATACGGCCCAATTCAGGCTCAGTGTCTAAAATTGGGCTCTGAACTTCAATTTTGTCCACTTCGATAACAATTCCTTTTCGAAACCTTTTCTAAAACTTCCACTTTCATGGCCCATCTAGGCTCAGTGTTTAATGGAAGCTATGCAGCTAAGTATTCTCTTTTGAAATTATGTTACATAATTCCCAAAGGGAAATTCAAGTAAGAATTTTCCCTGATTGAATTTTTATGATACACATGATAGTATTATTTTAATGTATTAACATGAATAAGATACCACTAGATGTGGTAAAGGCTAGATTCATGTCATAGTTATCAAATCTTATAAAATTTTGAATTCACACACTAACATAGTAGAATGTCATGTTAATTTGGTTATGAGGTAATAACCAAAGAAATAAAAGATAAAAACTAGTTATAGTAATGAATACCAGTAAAGTTAGTCATGTATGAGACCAGGACATGGTTGGATATGGAAAAGTATGGATATGGGAAGGTTATGAACCACACATGTACTAAAAGTTTCCTACCTTTAAATAAAACTTGGACTGCAACCTTTTTTCTAACACTAATGAACACTATATAATTATATTCTTGGTGTAGTGTTCGGGTCGAAAAGGAAGGCATCCAATTAATTGGGAAAACAATAAAAAGTGTGTGGGGAATGTGTCAGGACAATGGCCAGAATTCCAACCTATGGATGGTGAGATACATGATTGAGATAAAGAGAATTATGTAATTCAATGCGAGATGCATTGAATAAATATGCATTGGTAATTGCACTCATGCATAGTAAGTGATAGAATTGTATACTTGAATGCATTTGTTGAATGTGTTTTGTAAGTACATGCATATATATTATTGCATGGAAATAATTGTTACTAACAACTATAATGCTGTTAACTCGTGAAGTTAAGGACATTTCAGGAGTCGTTAAATATTGCAACAGAAAAGTTTCAAGTCAAGTAGTCATGTAAGCATTGACTACAGAAAAAAAAATTGTTCGAAAAAAAAAAAAAAAAGTAATGAACTTACATATATTAATTATGAACATGCATATGCATAGAATGACGAGTCATTCTATTTTATTAAATTGTTTGGTACTTATGATTGAATTGATAGGTGCAGGCAATTCTAAGATCACTACATATGGTTTTGTACATATTACAATTGAATTATGATGTACAGGAAATACTGACAATTGTTGGTTGTATGCAAGAGGAAGCATTGCAGGAAAAATGGTATGCAATTTGGTTCTTGTGGAAAACCACAAGGAAGGCTACACTCCTAATATGGCAACGGACAAGAAGAATTATGAAATAGAATCTCATGTTTTGGGGAAAAGTTGAATTCCCTTTTGAACTAAGTTTGAGCTCCTAAATGAATTCTTTTATGTTCTCTCATGATAACTGCATGTGGGTGATGAAGATGAGATGATATTGATTAAAGTTGGAATGTTGACTACAAAAGGTAGCTCGGAGAAGATGTTGATTGGAGACAACAGATCTTATGCTTTGGATCCCCGGTGGATCTGGGTTTGTCTACACTTATCCTTGGGTTGCCTTGGAGAAGCCTTGAGCCCGGAGGGAGAAGTGTGGGGATAGGTTCCCCGGTATGAGGCCTGGAGGGTACCTAGACACCTTTGAGGGTAGTTGGAACTCCTGGATCCATGGTGCTCTAATAATTCATGCTCATCCTGTGCTGGAGCCCTGAAAGGAAGGTGCATACTACCTTGGGTTGTACAAGCATGTGGGGAATGAGAGAGCATTGATTGGAGTGCTGTTGAGGTTTGGTACCTTGGCCTAGACCATGTTGATATGGATTGTGTACCATGGCTATCTTGGGAAGCCATTGCCTTGATGGATTCATAGCCCTGCTTAGGGGTGGAAGGTATTCTCAATCAAAAGATAAGTATCAATTCTCTATTCATTGTATGATGTGTATCTTTTATACAGGTTATAATGTTATTAGAATTGTCTATATACATACATACATACATACATGCATACATACACATATATAAATATATATATATATATATATATATATATTGCATGCATGTTCTAATGTTTCTTTTGAATGAATAGGTGTATGCGCAGATTGTTTATGTCTATGGATTCATAGCCACTGCTCAAAGTTTATCAACAGTGAGATCTAAAGCTGGGTGGAATGTCCTGGATCTACACCCAGCCGGTGCTTTCAATGAGGTTTAATTAAAGCATGTAATAAGGAACAATACGTTGAATTCTTTCCTGAAGAAGCTCTATGGAATAGAGAAATTGAATTTTAGTTGCAGTATGAACACCAAAATTGGTACTCAAAAGTAGAGCACTAGCTGGATAAAAGGCTTCCAATAGCTAAAGCTTGGAGCTTTTTGAAGAATTTTTGAATTGTATATGTATAAACAAGTTTCACTCAGGACAATGAAAAAATAAGGGGAGGGGATTGTAATATCCCCAGGTAGAACCCCAGTTGTAATTATGAATTGTAAACATGTTTGATAGGTTAGTGAGCCGAGTTATAATAAGCTAGAAGGCTTATGTGTTTATTAGGCCAGAGATCCTAGGCTAAGGCCATTAAGCCTAATTTTTGTATATGTAAATACTCACATCATTAATATAATTATAGCGGTGTGTGTAGACCGATCACGAAGAAATATTTATGGGGGACTAAGCTCCACTAGGTAGGTAAAGGGAAGTGGCTAAGAGTCTAGGAAAAGGGGCTAAGCTAGAGGGCTGGGATTACCTCTAAGGCAATAATATGATATTATTATTTCCTAGAGGCTAAGGTTTGGACATAAACTATGTTTTCCTAGGTTCCTATGGTAAGGGAATGCATGTTAAGTGGAGCTCATGCAGCTTCAGGAAGACATGTGTCAACCTGGGTGCATGTAGTTTTAGGTGGGAAAGTCAGTTTGTTGGGATCCCCTCACGGGGATGGGAAGACTCCCGACGCTTGCATGCACGCAGACAGAGAGCCTTCATGAAACTAAATTTTTTCTCCAATGTTGTCCTCTGCAACTTGGGGAAACCGACACACCGTGTTATGAAGCTAATTTTTTATCCCGTGAAGCACAACACGACTGTGTAGTTCTTGAGCTAGATCGTTCCTTATCCATTTTTTGTTGCTACCCACTCTTCTCTAGATTGGTGTGGCTTGATGTCATTACCAGAGACCATACCTAATTTTGTTGTTGTGGTTACCCTTTGGACTTAGGATCTGGATGGAAGAAGCATCTTCTCAGGCCTATGAGAAACTCTCCCCAGGTGAGAGAGTGTGATGAGGAAGTGAGATATCTTGGAGGAATTCCAGTAGAAACTACAGAGCTCTGAGAATTACTGAGTCAGCCTGTTGTCGAATCCCTAAAAAGGGAGGTGTAGCAGCCGATGGACTGTGTGACAATGAAGGTGTACACTCCTGGGGTGGAACAAGCATGTGGGTAATGAGAGTCTATGATTTGTGGGCGTAAGTGGCTCATTGGAGGAATTCCTTCCTATTGAAATGTGTGACTTCCCTATCAACCTTGCCTAGCCTAGGAATCCATTTCCTAGTGGAGTTTAGTCCCAGCTCGGGGGTGACCCACTCCTGAGAGTGATGAGCAACGTGGTCTATGGCTGGGAGGTTCGTGGAAGGTTTGCACATAGTTGATGGTATTCTTTTAGAAGATGCGTGCCACTTCTATGTTCATTTACATGTTGTGTAATTTTACATGTGATATAATTGATGAGTAATGCCTTGATATATTATATATGTTGTATGTGTATGCTTAATGTTATTTATGCATTAATCTGTATATTATTAGAATATGTCGTCTACATATGTATTTATATATAGGTATATGATAATTTTCATTTATATGTTTATATGGATGTGTATGATGTTTCCATAAGTATATTTGTGTGGCATAGCCTAGTATATTAAGGTTGGGGTTGTCACAGAATGGTATCAAAGCATGAAAGTTTATTTTGGTGGCATGGCTCGTCCTGTTGGTCTATGGTCGGGGATGTAGCAAAGATACATTTGATTAGGTAGTGTTACCCGACAGTTGATGGACCGAGATGATACAAATGGTATTGAATTATTCATCAATTATATCAATTGTACAATTACAAAGCATGTAAATGAACATAGAAGTGGCACTTATCTTTTAATAGAAGACCATCAACTGTGTGCAGACCTTCCACGAACCTCCCAGCCATAGACCACACTACTCATCACTCTCAGCAGTGGGTCACCCCTGATTTGGGACTAAACTCCATTGAGCAAGGGATTCCTAGGCTAGGAAAGGTCGACGGGGAATTCACACAGTTCAATAGGAAGGAATTCCTCCAAGGAGCCACTTATGCCCAAAAATCACAGAATCTCATTCCCCACATGCTTGTTCCACCCCAGGAGTGTACACCTTCACTGTCACACAGTCTGTCAGCTGCTATACCTCCCTTTTCAGGGCTTTAGCAACAGGTTGGCTCAAGAATTATCAAAGATTTGTAGCTGCTACTGGACTTCCTCCAGGAGAGCTCACTTCCTCAGCACACTATCTCACCTAGAGAGAGTTGCTCACAGGCCTGGAAACTTGCTTCTTCTATCCAGCTCCTAAGTCTAGAGGGTAACCATAAGAGAAAAATCGGGTATGGGATATAGTAATGACATCAAGCCACACCAGTCTAGAGAAGACATGGGTAGCAACAACAAATGGCTAAGGTGCTATCTGGCTCAAGAATTACGTAGTCGTGGTGTGCTTCACATGAAAAAATAGTTATCTTCCTAACACAGTGTGTCGGTTTCCCCAGGTTGCAGAGGTCAAAAATGGAGGGAAAAGATGGCTTCCTAAAGGCTCTCTGTTTGCATGCATGCAAGCATTGGGAGTCTTGCCATCCTCCCAAGGGGATCCCAATGAACTGACTTTCCCACCTAAAAATTCATGCGCCCAGGTACATCTCCTCCTAAATTTGCATGAGCTCCACTTAACATTCGTTCCCTTCCCATAGGAATGTAGGACAACATAGGTTATGTCCAAACCTTAGCCTCTAGGAAATAATAATATCAAATTATTCCCTTAGAGGTAAGCCCTCTAGCTTAGCCCCCTTTTCCTAGACTCTTAGCCCCTTCCCTTTCCATACCTAGTGTAGCTTAGTCCCCCATAACTCTTTCTTCGTGGTCGTTCTACATGCAGCGATGTACTTATATTAATGATGTGAGTATTTACATATACAAAAATCAAGCTTAATGGAATTATCATCTAGGTTCTCCATCCTAATAAACACATATCCCTTCTAGCTTATTATAACTCATCTCACTAGCCTATCAAACATGTTTACAATTCATAATTACAACTAGGGTTCTACCTGGGGATATTACAATCCCCTCCCCTTATTTTTGCATTGTCCTTAGTGCAACTTGCTTATACATATACAATTCAAAAATTCTTCAAAAAACTCCAAGCTTTAGCTATTGGAATCCTGTTATCTAGCTAGTGCTCTACTTCCGAGTACCAATTCTGGTGTTCATACTGCAACTAAAATTCAATTGCTCTATTCCATAGAGTTTCTTTAGGAAAGAATTCAACTTATTGTTCCTTATTACATGCTTCAATTAAACCTCATTGAAAGGACCAATTGGATTTAGATCCACGACGTTCCACCCTGCTTTATATCTCACTGTTGATAAACTCTCAGCGGGGGCTATGACTCCACAGACCAATTTGTGACGTCGCAGGCCACCAATAGACTAGAAAACATCACTCTGTAAACATACTTTTCTCTTTGATACCAAGTTGTGACGTCCTGGGCCATCAACCTCTACCGAGTAACACTACCTAATCAACTGTATCTTTGCTACATCCTCGACCATAGATCAACAGGCTGGGCCATGCCACCAAAAGAAACTTTCATGCTCTTATACAATTCTGTGACAACCCCAACCTTACTCACTGGGCTATGCCACACAAAGATACTTGCGGAAACATCATACACATCCATATAAACATAGAAATGACAATTGTCATCTACCTATATATAAACATATACAGACGACATATCCTAATAATACACAGATTAATGCAAAAATAACAATAATCCTACACATACAAAATATACAATATATACAGGCATTACTCATCAATTATATCACATGTACAATTACACAACAAGTAAATGAACATATAATGGGCACTTATCTTTTAATAGAAGACCACCAACTACGTGCAAACCTTCCACGAAACTTCCAGCCATAGACCACACTACTCATCACTCTCAGTAGTGGGTCACCCCCAAGCTGGGACTAAACTCCATCGGGCAAGGGATTCTTAGGCTAGGCAAGGTTGACAGGGAAGTCGCATAGTTCAACAGGATGGAATTCCTCCAAGGAGCCACTCACGCCCACAACTCACAGACTCTCATTCCCCATCCCTCCGAGCTATATATATATATATATATATATATATCTATCTATATATATATATATTATTAGAGAAATTTTGAAGTCTAAAATGGGCCTCCTAAGGAAAATAATAAAATAATAGTTAAAATAATAAAATATGGGAGATAATATGAGGTACCCAAGGGGATAATAAACGTAATGTGGCCATAATAATGGAATATGCCCACTATGCAATTAAAAGGAAATAATATAATAATAAGGGGTAGTTGGCATAACACCCCTATGAATACTCATGAGAAAGTATAAATACAAATGAGTATCATTGTGTTGGATTGTATTGTCTTGCAACAAGCATGGCTTGTGGAGTGATTCCTTCCATAAAATGTATTTGATGATGTTACCATACCTTAAGGGTTCTTCTCTGTACTCTTGTGTTTTTCATGGTAAATATTTTGGTGTTTTGGATGTTCAAGGGTTTACTTATGAAGTTAAGAGTTGTATTCTCTCTTTCTTTGTACTTTTGTGGTGTTCATGGTAAATGTTTTGGTATTTTGGATGTTCGGGGGTTTATTTATGAATTTAAGAGCTATATTCTCTTTTATACTTTTAAAGTTTTACTACAAGTTCTATTAGAGCTCTTTATTGGGCATGAAGTTGGAGTGTCTTTTTTTTGTTGATTTTTGACATAAAAATGAGGATGATAGTATCAAGTCGATTTTTGAAACTTTCTATGTAAATTCTGAAGAATCCAGTTGTAGATCTGATTTTCTCTTGAAAAAATACCTAATTTCAAAAAGAAATCTTCGAAAACAAATTCTAAGTGAGATGTCTTTGATTTAAAATCATTCCTTTTTTAGGGGGTTTACTGGGGACGACCATGAATTTCACAGATTGAATATCTTTTGATAGAGTGCACATATTTTAATCAAACTAGTGTCGATATCTCCACAGTAGTTATGGAATTTTATAATTGGTGTCATAATAACCAATATGAGAATATAGTAAAAGTTATGATCAATTTACATTTTCAATCTCAAACCCTAACTACATAAAGGAGCTCCATTGAAAAGTAAGTGATTTTATTTTAAATCCTATTTTTATTTTTTGGGTTATAGCAAGAAAGATGTATTTTATAGGAAAATACATTGTTCCTAGTAATAATTCAAGAATACATAAAAGAAAGAAAGTCATTATGGGGAAAGAAATGGAAATTTTGGGTAAATTGGAATTTTATAGGCGATGTGGCCATTTGGTGGAATTTTCTTAACCATGACAAGATGATGGAACTTTCCAATGAAGAATTTAAAAATTTACTTTTAGAAAGGTGGTCTCATGTTGTGAAGGATAAGAAGAGCACTAGGGATTTATTTGTTGAAATAATGTAATTGCGAAGAGCATTCTTATTATTATTTTGTTATTGGATTAAATCCCCATTGTGGATTAATCATGTCATTATTATTATTGGATTAAATCCCCATTGAGGATTAATCATGTCATTATTATTATTATTG
>ML800495.1:0-10190 GCA_009831015.1 Picea engelmannii
AAAATATTAATATTTTAAAATAATGTATTTTGTGAACATTACATGAAAATTACTTAAATCCTTAATATTTTAAAATAATATATTTTGTGAACATTACATGAAAATTACTTAAATCCTTATGTCTATATCATTTGACAGATGAAAAATTACTAAAATCATTATTTGTTTTGTACAAATTGTAATTTTGAATATTTAAATAAATTCAAAACTCGAGAAGTTAATTCACCATCCCAATTTACAATTACTGAAATTACAGTTTTACATAAAACTGAAAATTTCGACCACCAAAGTTTGGCCCGATCGGATTATTAATGAAAATATTCGGGGGGCGATAATGGCCCCGTATCCCACGCTCTTGCATGAATACCGATTTGCTGAAATCCGAAAGGAAATTTCCCACTCAGGCAGTTGGAGGAACCCCCAAATTATTTAAAAATACATTGTCGGATGTTTGACACACGTTACATGATGGGCCCATGCCTGCACAAAAAGTTGGCAGCCGTCATGAACAGTTGGACAAGTTGCATTTGCAGTTTTTAAAAACTACAATGACAATTCGTTGCCACGTGTGAGTGACGACAATCCGATGTGGACAAGAAGGAAGCGTTTTTTTCCTTGTGGTAGTTGAGATTGGGTAGAGTGGTTGGGGGACAGGTCTTCTTCACTCTGCAAATTGCATGTGGAAGGCTATAGGAAGGGAGGGCCATCTACCAATGAATGCGTTGGAATTAGAAATCACACTAATAATTTTGGTTTGTGTGGATCAACATTTTCCATATCCCTGTCAATCCCCACCTCATGACATTTGCAATTATGGTATGGATTGAAATCACAAAAATCACAAGGAGGATTCACTAGAGTTCATCAAGGCCTTGACTTAGAGTTGCTTGCTCTTGCATCAAATGTACTTGTGTGTTATCATAGTGGGATCACCATATGGTTGCAAGGTATGTCCAATCTTCCAAGACCATGTTGTTGGCCCCAAAGTTATCTTGCAATAAGTGTACTTGTATACTTAGTGCAATATTGGTATGGGTTGATAGGTTTGTCCTATCTTCCAAGACCATGTGAAGTTACTTTTTATCTTGCATAGGTGTACTTTAATACCATTTTAGTGTTGTCTTATTATGTGTTGATAGCTTTATCTTAGTGAAATCTTGGTATGGATTGATAAGTTGTCCTATCTTCCAAGACCATGTGAAGTTACTTTTTATCTTGCATAAGTGTACTTTAACACCATTTTAGTGTTGTCATGGTATGTGTTGATGGGTCTATCCTACTTTGAAGGACCATTGCTTTTTCTTGCATTAAGTGTATGTGTAGACTATCTTAGTGTAGTCTCCATATGGGTTGAGAGGTCTATTCTATCTTCCAAGACCATGTATTTTCCCTTTGTAGGTTTATTCTATCTTGCATTAAGTGTATGTGTAGACTATCTTAGTGTAGTCTCCATATTGCATTAAGTGTATGTGTAGACTATCTTAGTGTAGTCTCCATATGGGTTGATAGATCTATTCTATCTTCCAAGACCATGTATTTTCCCTTTGATTGGTCAACAACCATCAAAGAAGTGTAATTTAACAACCATCAGAGCAGTGCAATTTAAATTGACAAAAGTGATTGAACAAATTGAGAAATGGAGGAAGCATGGTGACTTGAAACTTGATGAGTTATAAAGAAACAATAATTCTTCTATTGGAATGTTGTAAAGCATATTCTAGCTCTCAAAGATTGGGAAAAATAGGCCAGGGACACACTTCTTGCTCTCATAAGAAAAAATAATGAAATTACAATTGGTCTTTTTTGTTGTCCAAGATATTCTTTCTCATTTGGTTGACTTTGTAGATATCCTTCCTAAGATGCCTTCTATAAGTGCTACTAATGACTCGATCCATGAAAGACTCCCACAACAAATGATGAACTAATGATCACTTGTTTGAAAGATGTGGATATGGGGTCAAGTTAATTTACTGTTTGGTTTATGAAATGTTTTGTTTATATTGTTTTTGGTCAGGTTATTTTGTTGAACTATATCCATGCAAACTTGTGAGAAGGATAACTCATTGTATTTTGAATGTGTATGTAACTGAGAAGCACACACTAGTCAAATTAAACCTTAGATACTTTATTATAATTAAGAAATGTTTTTCAATTGTACAAGTAGAGCAACAACCCAATTTGTTAATAACAACAAATACTAATTATTGTTAAAAAAACAAAATCCTTATTTTGTCATTGTGAAAGTGAAGAAGTATCCCATCTCTTACACGACTTTACAAATAAATATTGTATTTCACATTTTGTTATAATGGTTTCTTGAAATATGGGTGTTCCTCCCAACAATTGCTCATGCCTCATTTGGAATTAAAAAAAATCACTAAATCCATGATTCCACGATTCTTTACATGTTCCCCACTTCCTTATGTTAAGTTCAAAATTTTTGTTTGAAGTGTTTTCTGACTTCTTTCCCTTGTGGTTCAATTTGAGCAACTAAATATTTTATTTCCTTTAGTGTGTTTCTCCTCATTGCCTCTGTGTTACTTTAGTTATAGATGATCTCACTTTTACCCTACTCTATTTAAATTCAAATAGATAAATTGACATGTGGCTCTTTGAGACTTAGACGATAATGTATTTTTGTTTCTCCTCCTACGTTTGGGAAGTGATTAAATTCCCTCCGAATATTCATAGCGAGGTAATGAGGATACACAAGTGTTGTTGTAATTCCCTTCTTATCCTTAAGGGTATTGTAATCTTATTTCTCCTCTCGAGTTTGAGAAGTGATTCGCCCTTGTGAATATTCATGGTGAGGTTGAAGTTATAAGAATATATCATGTGAATATTCATGGTGAGGATGAAGTTATAAGAATGCACCATGTGTTGATGTTTGGGCAGCATCGGAAAGACATTTTACTAGATTAATAATTAATAATATGATTATTAATTATTAAACAATATTATTAATGTAATAATATATTTGTATAAGGTATAAATATATTATTAATGTAATAATATATTTATCCAAGGGATGCATCCTTTCATGGATGGTCACTATATGTTCTATATATATGGAACACTCATCAGTGTAATAATTGTATCAAATGCATATCATCTTATATATATAAAAAAATCAACATTGTATCAGAGCAAGACTAGGCTAACTCCCTCACGGGAGGGCCCAGGATCTTGAGAGAAGAATCTCCATCGCGAGGAGAATCGGGTCTTCTGGTCAAAGAGACTTAGTTGGATGTGGATGTTACTTCGATTTTAAGAAGAGGGTTTCTCCATGCAACCGACTTGCACACAAGATCCATCAAATCGGCCAAAGCGATTGGCCATTACAGTCGAAGGCTAAGACAAGCATGTACCCTTTGGCCAGTGTCCAAATCGGAAATGTTGGAGAGAGACTAAAGATTGCAAAAAAGAAGATATTTCTCGATTCATAAATATGTGGGATGGACTGTGACTGAAAATTATGGTTGTTGTCGATCAATGCATCATTGTAGGAGGGAGCAGAGCTCCCTCCTACAACTGCCATCATGAGAACTATAGCAAGGTGTAAATTAGATCAATGTTGGAAACCCTAAGTGAGCTCTCTCCAAAAGGTAAACGTAAATTTCAGCACTTGGAGGAATCCCACATCAGTGGTTGAGTGTATCGGCACATAAGCACATTCACATGTGCCATGATAGCATGTGTACAATAGAGGAAGAGTTGATTCCTCCATCTGGTTTAACTACAAACCGATTCCTCTGTTTCGTGTAATGGAAAATTGATTCTACTATTTAATCATGGTAACTGTTTCATGGTTTTTGTGGTGGGATTGGAATGATAGGATCACTACTTGGAAAAAATGTTTTCTTTTCAGAAAATTGAAATCTAACTTTGAGTGGAAGCATTTAGTAGTAGATGTGGCAGTGTTTAAGCCTGGGAGGAGCAACAAAAACGTTTTCTAAAGGGAGATGGAATCTCTAGATGAGAGCTATGATTATAAATCTCTCTAATCCATTCAAATTAGGAGAATGTTTCCTTCATTTTCTTGCTAACAATGGTCAGGATCAATTTGTTGGAGGACGTGCTATGTTTTTTCGTTGTTGACTCTATTTTCTCAAACGAGTTGATGCCTTTGCATGAGGTGCACTATGATTGCACCTAGCATGGAGTGGAATTTTTAGTGCTGGAATGACATAACAATGTTGTATGGATCATGCACACCATACTCTTGAATTTTCACCTTGAATTGTGTGTAGTGAGGAAGTCATGCAGAGGTTGCTCTGTCTCTGCGGAGGAGGCTGTGTGATTTCACCAAGATGAGGCAAGAAGATGGTGACATAAGTGCAGGGATAGTAACAACAAGAGCGGTGATGGGGAGTACTAAAACTCTATTGTAAATAGGCATTGTAGATGAGAGTGGTGAGTTAAGGAGGGATGATGGCATTTTGCTTATGTTCCTCACTTGGGTGCTCCTAAAACTCTTTGGAAGTGGAAAAGAGGAGCAGAAACACTTGCATGAGTTCTGGGATAGAGAATTTCTTATAGAACAACAACCTCATTTAGACTTTGGTTGTCATATCCCTGGACAATGATAAATAAATATGAATGTGGGCATGGCCCTGTGTGAATGGAGGCTTCATCATCTACAAGGTTATTGAGAAATAATATCATGAGGTTGCCACCTTGATCATTATTCGTATCATGAATAGGAAATGTGTTTGCAATGATCACTGCAACAAACTTTAGAACGAGAAATATTATTTTTTTCCTCTTATTTTGTTTTGGGCAAGTTACCATGGATACCTTGTGAGTAGATTGTGGTGATTCTAGGCACATGACAATTTACCGAGATTATTATACTGTGTGACACTCCTGGATATTCTTCATGAAGTCAAAGGATGAGGTATTCAACATATTCTAAGAGTTCAGGGCTTAGGTAGAGAATCTTACAGAGAAAGAAGATCAAGATCAACACGATTATTTGGTGAGGAGTGATCCAGATGGACATAAGAAGCAGTGACAAACCCTTTGTAGTTGAGATCACATGAAGCTTGTGTCAATGTGTTGATGTGGTGGTTACCATGATGTTGTGTGCTTTGGAAAATGGAAATATTGTCACAAAGTCACAAAGGGAGAAACCAGTGAGGTAGACTGGACAAACAGGGTTTTCAGTGACAAAGGGAGTTGGCCTCTGAGTTTGATATGAAGGATGTTGATCTGAGGAACTACTTTTTGGGTCTAGAGGAATGACAGAGGAAGAATGAGATCTTCCTGAATCAGGGAAAAAATGTTGTGGAGATCATGAAGGGGTTTAGGATGTTGGACTGTAAATCGATGGCTACACTGATGGCATCAAATATGAAGTTGTTGGATGACACAACTTCATAGGTTGTGGATGCTACACTATACAAGCAGATGATTTGATCATTGATGTATTTGACGAATACACGACCAGATATATGTTTTGTTGTGAACACCCTGAGTCAGTACATGGTTGACCCCAAACGTGTTCACTTAACTGCAATAAAACATGTGATGAGGTACCTTAAAGGTACAGTGGATTATGGGCTCAAGTATGTTGCAGACAGTGAGATCATTCTACTTGGATATTCATATTCAGATTGGGTCGATAGTGTTGCAAACCGGAAAAGTGCATTAGGATGTTGCTTCACTTTGAGGATCTGGTATGATTTCATAGATCGGTAAGAAGCAGTCATGTGTAGCACTTAGTACGGCTGAGACTGAATATATGGCAACATGTGTAGCATGTAGAGAAGTAGTGTAGCTTCATAAGCTGGTGTTTGGCTTATTTGGTCTCAAATTGAAGGCGACCTGCATTTGGTGTGACAACCAAAGTTGCATGAAGTTGTCAGAGAATACGATGTTCCATGACAGGTTGAAGCATATCGAGAGAAAAATGTCACTATATCATGTATACGGTGCAGAGGGGAGCAATGAGGCTCTAGTATGTGACTATTGAGGAGCAGGTTGTAGACGTGTTGACCAAGCTACGATTGAGGATGAAGTTCGATCACTTCAGGGACAAGCTTGGTGTGGTCTCTCTTTAGAGGGAGTGACAAGGTACAAACAAGGTAGTGGATGTCTCAGGGACATGTTGTAGTTATTTGAGAACTACCTACATGCCTTGGATGCATTGGATGTGAAGTCATAGCGGTGCACATGACGAGGTAAAGATGCATTGCAAGGTAGTGGATGTCCTAGGGACATGTTGTAGTTATTTGAGAACTACCCTTGGATGAATTGGATGTGAAGTCATAGGGGTGTACATGATGAGGTACAGATGCATTGCAGGGTAGTGGATGTCCTGGGGACATGTTGTAGTTATTTTAGAACTACCCATAGGCCTTGGATGCATTGGTTGTGAAGTCACAAGGGTACACATGATGAGGTACAAATGCATTGCGAGGTAGTGGATGTCATGGTGACATGTTGAAGCTATTTGAGAGCTACCCACGGGCAATCTTCAAAGGTAATCTTCAAAGGTAACCTTGGCATATTGTAGAATGTCTCCCTCACTGAGAGAGAGTGTTGATGTTTGGGAGACACCAAAAATACATTCTACTAGATTAATAATTAATAATATAATTATTAGTTATTAAACAATATTACTAATGTAATAATATATTTATATAAGGTATAAATATATTATTAATGTAATAATATATTTATCCCAGAGACGCATCCTTTCATGAATGCTTATTATATATTAAATATGTATGAAACACTCACCATTATAATAATTCAAATGATTATTATATATTAAATATGTATGAAACACTCACCATTATAATAATTCAAATGATTATTATATATTAAATATGTATGAAACACTCACCATTATAATAATTCAAATGATTATTATATATTAAATATGTATGAAACACTCACCATTATAATAATTCAAATGATTATTATATATTAAATATGTATGAAACACTCACCATTGTTTCAAATGCATATAATCTGATATATATAAAAAAATTCAACACCATGTTGTTATAAATATATTCTTATATTGAATAAATCAATAATAATATTATATGTATTAAATATTAAATAATTTTATTTATTAAATCTTTATATACAATAAAATATAAGCTCAATTGCGTATGAATAACATATTATTCTAGATACGTGTCAAGATCATTATCCCTGAAGTTATTTCATCATTTTAAAAAGGGTGCATCCATACTCATCAAAAAGTTAGCACTCAAAGGACAAATCTTAATATACATTAACATATAAGTTGAATTCCATATGAATAACATCTTATATGATATGGTACATGTCAAGACCATTATCCTTAAAGTTATTTCATCATTTTAAAAGGGTGTATCCATGTTTATCAATTAGTTAGCTTTCAAAGGATAAATTTGTTTTTCATTGGGAAATTATTAAAAACAAAATATCAGAAAGAGAATCAAGAGTAAATTAATTGTGTAGTAACGTGATTTTCTTTTTATTTATATATTTAACACATAAAAGTTAAAGGTATTGGCCAAGTTTCATCATGATCTATGTTTTAGGTTTCATGTATGGTAGAAAGACTATATAACAAGTATAGTTTTGAAGAAAACAACCATTGGGAAATCTAATAAATTATTCTCGCCCATCAAGAAGTGAAGTCAACTCATTAATTCTATGCATGACATGACATCCTCACAAACAATGTGTGCTTCACATTTCTAATTCATATTTGAATTTGTAATATTCCTTTGGATATCCAACCCATCTTGATTAAGAAATCTAAATTATTTCCTTTGTAATTCCCTCTTGCTGAGTAAAGACATCAAATAGTCTTGCCAACTATTCAAAAATTAACCACTTGGTACATAGATTTTCTCAAATCTACATACTTTCAATTTTTAATAGGCCCATTAGAGATACTCTTCTTTCTCTTCCAATATTTTTTCCATTTTGTCCTTGTTTATGGCTAGTGGAGCTAGTAGTTTACCTTTGACAACTTTAAACATACCAGCCATACTCTATTCTCGCTCCAATGAGCTTAAAGGGATGATGTGAATACCCATAAGCTATTCTTTGAAATCCTAATGTGAATGTGTCATCAATTATTTGTTCTCTTCCATCAACTCTCATAATAGAGATGCTTGAATGTTAATAGCTCTTTGCATATGCCTAATAGGATCCCCTTTTGGTTTTACTTGGGTGATTAGGGTATCCAATCTTACAAAAGGTGGTGCCTACAGTTACAATATAGGTATGGGAGCATCCAACCTTTAGAGTAGGTAAGGATAAAGGTTGGTTTTTCTTTGGATGATTATTTATGAAATTTAAATAATAAAAAAATTCTTGAGGGTGGTATTGATATGTGAACTTTCATGGATATTTCACTAGAATGGTTTATCACAACATATCTTACTATATTTTAAACTCTTTTATTATGAAGTGTTGTAATTTAGTTTTAGATTTAACATTACTATCTTAATACATGAAATATTGAATAAAATGGAAATAAACTAAAAGGAGCTAAAAAAATAATGCACCATCCACATAATAAAAATAATATGTTTCTTGGGAAAACCCAATATGAGAAAAACCTAGTTAGAAGGTGAGGCCTATGCTCTTGCTTTTTTTTCTTAAGTTATGAAATGAAAGTACAAAGAAAGCACATCGACTATCTAATCTCCATGGACATTAGGGCCTGGATGCCTGCAACAAAATATTCTACTTCCTCCATTATGCTTCAATATACCACTCCTAGATTCTCATCTCAACTATGGAACAATAAATGATACAATGAGAATGGAACCTCTTCCTATCCTAGCGAGCTAGTATTTAACATGACTTTATAGTTGTCTAGGTGTTATAACCCTAAATTGCACCATCCATGCTTACCTGGCATCAGGCCAACTCATTGCCCTTCATTGCCAAAGCCATGCTGAACAAACTCTTTAAAAACCTCTCAAATCAAGTAACCTGCGCCCTAACCCACTGTTGGGCGCGTTGGAACGCTGGCAGGCCTTATACTGCACGCGTTGGAACGCGGGTTGGCCCACTACAGCTAGCGTTTACCTAACAAAGCAAAAAATCAGGAAAGTTTCCGCTGGGACGAAAAGCTTTGGGTCAATTAACTGGAACTCCCAGCCATGCATGGCCGAGAGTTCGACTAAAACCCTAGCTCCTTCTAGCCTATAAAAGAAGGGGTAGGGGTACTATTCAAAGGAGGAAAAATCATAGCAAAGAAACTCTACCCAATTGCGGAATCTGTTTTGTCCCAACCCTTTAGCCTTTCCTCAAGCTTTAGGAGAATTCAAGCAAAGCAGTTGGAGGACAAAGAAGAGGAGGAGCCCAGGATCAAGATTGAGGAACGGTGGCTGGTCTCTATAATCATTGTAAGTTGGTTCATATTGAGATTAATAAAAAGATACGTTTCCCGTCCCAAATACATGAGTCTTATATGTTTTATGTGATTTGTGTTTAATCTCTAACCCTCTAGTAGAACAATAGCATGCATGCATAGTTTTGTCTTGATTGCAGGATCGCTTTTGTGGAAGGAGCAACAGAAGCAAGGAGATAAAGCTCAACGGAGGATCTACATCAACCGTCGATAAAAAGGTTAGTTGGTTCTTCCCTTGTTTGCTTGTGAAAAAGGGTTTTAGGTTGGGGTAGAAGGTTAAAAGTAGTTTATGAAGGGTCATGATCTGCGTGCAAGTTTAAGCCCTAGCTTGTTAGTCCGTAGGGTAGAATACCCCACAACAGAATTGGCGACTCCACTGGGGAAATTTTACTCTTAGGGTTTCCAGATTTCATTAGAGGTTCTTGGGTAGTTCAAAGAAGTTGAGTTTTTTGTTTCTTTGTTGTTTTTGTTTTCTGTTAGGTCAAAAGCTAGCAGGGAACCTGGTTATCAATACCAGTTTTTCTTTGGTTGTTGCTGGACATTGATTCTCGGGACACACAGAGGTACACGCGGCCTGCATAAGGCCTGCACGCGTGTAACCCGCGCCCTAACCTTCTGTAGCCCGCGTTTGAACGCTTGCTGCAGTGGTTTCAGTAGCGTGTAGCATTCAGAAGGCTTAAGAGGCAGTCTCCTCTTCCCTGTCAGAAGTTTACCTTCTCAGGGGGCTTTCTGGATCCTGTCTGGGTCTTGATTGGTTTATTGTCTTGTTTTCAGTCTGTCTTATTGTGTTGGATATTCTTTGCATTTGTTTTCTTTT
>ML800495.1:10290-56046 GCA_009831015.1 Picea engelmannii
AATGGTGAGTGTTTCATACATATTTAATATATAATAATCATTTGAATTATTATAATGGTGAGTGTTTCATACATATTTAATATATAATAATCATTTGAATTATTATAATGGTGAGTGTTTCATACATATTTAATATATAATAAGCATTCATGAAAGGATGCGTCTCTGGGATAAATATATTATTACATTAATAATATATTTATACCTTATATAAATATATTATTACATTAGTAATATTGTTTAATAACTAATAATTATATTATTAATTATTAATCTAGTAGAATGTATTTTTGGTGTCTCCCAAACATCAACACTCTCTCTCAGTGAGGGAGACATTCTACAATATGCCAAGGTTACCTTTGAAGATTACCTTTGAAGATTGCCCGTGGGTAGCTCTCAAATAGCTTCAACATGTCACCATGACATCCACTACCTCGCAATGCATTTGTACCTCATCATGTGTACCCTTGTGACTTCACAACCAATGCATCCAAGGCCTATGGGTAGTTCTAAAATAACTACAACATGTCCCCAGGACATCCACTACCCTGCAATGCATCTGTACCTCATCATGTACACCCCTATGACTTCACATCCAATTCATCCAAGGGTAGTTCTCAAATAACTACAACATGTCCCTAGGACATCCACTACCTTGCAATGCATCTTTACCTCGTCATGTGCACCGCTATGACTTCACATCCAATGCATCCAAGGCATGTAGGTAGTTCTCAAATAACTACAACATGTCCCTGAGACATCCACTACCTTGTTTGTACCTTGTCACTCCCTCTAAAGAGAGACCACACCAAGCTTGTCCCTGAAGTGATCGAACTTCATCCTCAATCGTAGCTTGGTCAACACGTCTACAACCTGCTCCTCAATAGTCACATACTAGAGCCTCATTGCTCCCCTCTGCACCGTATACATGATATAGTGACATTTTTCTCTCGATATGCTTCAACCTGTCATGGAACATCGTATTCTCTGACAACTTCATGCAACTTTGGTTGTCACACCAAATGCAGGTCGCCTTCAATTTGAGACCAAATAAGCCAAACACCAGCTTATGAAGCTACACTACTTCTCTACATGCTACACATGTTGCCATATATTCAGTCTCAGCCGTACTAAGTGCTACACATGACTGCTTCTTACCGATCTATGAAATCATACCAGATCCTCAAAGTGAAGCAACATCCTAATGCACTTTTCCGGTTTGCAACACTATCGACCCAATCTGAATATGAATATCCAAGTAGAATGATCTCACTGTCTGCAACATACTTGAGCCCATAATCCACTGTACCTTTAAGGTACCTCATCACATGTTTTATTGCAGTTAAGTGAACACGTTTGGGGTCAACCATGTACTGACTCAGGGTGTTCACAACAAAACATATATCTGGTCGTGTATTCGTCAAATACATCAATGATCAAATCATCTGCTTGTATAGTGTAGCATCCACAACCTATGAAGTTGTGTCATCCAACAACTTCATATTTGATGCCATCAGTGTAGCCATCGATTTACAGTCCAACATCCTAAACCCCTTCATGATCTCCACAACATTTTTTCCCTGATTCAGGAAGATCTCATTCTTCCTCTGTCATTCCTCTAGACCCAAAAAGTAGTTCCTCAGATCAACATCCTTCATATCAAACTCAGAGGCCAACTCCCTTTGTCACTGAAAACCCTGTTTGTCCAGTCTACCTCACTGGTTTCTCCCTTTGTGACTTTGTGACAATATTTCCATTTTCCAAAGCACACAACATCATGGTAACCACCACATCAACACATTGACACAAGCTTCATGTGATCTCAACTACAAAGGGTTTGTCACTGCTTCTTATGTCCATCTGGATCACTCCTCACCAAATAATCGTGTTGATCTTGATCTTCTTTCTCTGTAAGATTCTCTACCTAAGCCCTGAACTCTTAGAATATGTTGAATACCTCATCCTTTGACTTCATGAAGAATATCCAGGAGTGTCACACAGTATAATAATCTCGGTAAATTGTCATGTGCCTAGAATCACCACAATCTACTCACAAGGTATCCATGGTAACTTGCCCAAAACAAAATAAGAGGAAAAAAATAATATTTCTCGTTCTAAAGTTTGTTGCAGTGATCATTGCAAACACATTTCCTATTCATGATACGAATAATGATCAAGGTGGCAACCTCATGATATTATTTCTCAATAACCTTGTAGATGATGAAGCCTCCATTCACACAGGGCCATGCCCACATTCATATTTATTTATCATTGTCCAGGGATATGACAACCAAAGTCTAAATGAGGTTGTTGTTCTATAAGAAATTCTCTATCCCAGAACTCATGCAAGTGTTTCTGCTCCTCTTTTCCACTTCCAAAGAGTTTTAGGAGCACCCAAGTGAGGAACATAAGCAAAATGCCATCATCCCTCCTTAACTCACCACTCTCATCTACAATGCCTATTTACAATAGAGTTTTAGTACTCCCCATCACCGCTCTTGTTGTTACTATCCCTGCACTTATGTCACCATCTTCTTGCCTCATCTTGGTGAAATCACACAGCCTCCTCCGCAGAGACAGAGCAACCTCTGCATGACTTCCTCACTACACACAATTCAAGGTGAAAATTCAAGAGTATGGTGTGCATGATCCATACAACATTGTTATGTCATTCCAGCACTAAAAATTCCACTCCATGCTAGGTGCAATCATAGTGCACCTCATGCAAAGGCATCAACTCGTTTGAGAAAATAGAGTCAACAACGAAAAAACATAGCACGTCCTCCAACAAATTGATCCTGACCATTGTTAGCAAGAAAATGAAGGAAACATTCTCCTAATTTGAATGGATTAGAGAGATTTATAATCATAGCTCTCATCTAGAGATTCCATCTCCCTTTAGAAAACGTTTTTGTTGCTCCTCCCAGGCTTAAACACTGCCACATCTACTACTAAATGCTTCCACTCAAAGTTAGATTTCAATTTTCTGAAAAGAAAACATTTTTTCCAAGTAGTGATCCTATCATTCCAATCCCACCACAAAAACCATGAAACAGTTACCATGATTAAATAGTAGAATCAATTTTCCATTACACGAAACAGAGGAATCGGTTTGTAGTTAAACCAGATGGAGGAATCAACTCTTCCTCTATTGTACACATGCTATCATGGCACATGTGAATGTGCTTATGTGCCGATACACTCAACCACTGATGTGGGATTCCTCCAAGTGCTGAAATTTACGTTTACCTTTTGGAGAGAGCTCACTTAGGGTTTCCAACATTGATCTAATTTACACCTTGCTATAGTTCTCATGATGGCAGTTGTAGGAGGGAGCTCTGCTCCCTCCTACAATGATGCATTGATCGACAACAACCATAATTTTCAGTCACAGTCCATCCCACATATTTATGAATCGAGAAATATCTTCTTTTTTGCAATCTTTAGTCTCTCTCCAACATTTCCGATTTGGACACTGGCCAAAGGGTACATGCTTGTCTTAGCCTTCGACTGTAATGGCCAATCGCTTTGGCCGATTTGATGGATCTTGTGTGCAAGTCGGTTGCATGGAGAAACCCTCTTCTTAAAATCGAAGTAACATCCACATCCAACTAAGTCTCTTTGACCAGAAGACCCGATTCTCCTCGCGATGGAGATTCTTCTCTCAAGATCCTGGGCCCTCCCGTGAGGGAGTTAGCCTAGTCTTGCTCTGATACAATGTTGATTTTTTTATATATATAAGATGATATGCATTTGATACAATTATTACACTGATGAGTGTTCCATATATATAGAACATATAGTGACCATCCATGAAAGGATGCATCCCTTGGATAAATATATTATTACATTAATAATATATTTATACCTTATACAAATATATTATTACATTAATAATATTGTTTAATAATTAATAATCATATTATTAATTATTAATCTAGTAAAATGTCTTTCCGATGCTGCCCAAACATCAACACATGGTGCATTCTTATAACTTCATCCTCACCATGAATATTCACATGATATATTCTTATAACTTCAACCTCACCATGAATATTCACAAGGGCGAATCACTTCTCAAACTCGAGAGGAGAAATAAGATTACAATACCCTTAAGGATAAGAAGGGAATTACAACAACACTTGTGTATCCTCATTACCTCGCTATGAATATTCGGAGGGAATTTAATCACTTCCCAAACGTAGGAGGAGAAACAAAAATACATTATCGTCTAAGTCTCAAAGAGCCACATGTCAATTTATCTATTTGAATTTAAATAGAGTAGGGTAAAAGTGAGATCATCTATAACTAAAGTAACACAGAGGCAATGAGGAGAAACACACTAAAGGAAATAAAATATTTAGTTGCTCAAATTGAACCACAAGGGAAAGAAGTCAGAAAACACTTCAAACAAAAATTTTGAACTTAACATAAGGAAGTGGGGAACATGTAAAGAATCGTGGAATCATGGATTTAGTGATTTTTTTTAATTCCAAATGAGGCATGAGCAATTGTTGGGAGGAACACCCATATTTCAAGAAACCATTATAACAAAATGTGAAATACAATATTTATTTGTAAAGTCGTGTAAGAGATGGGATACTTCTTCACTTTCACAATGACAAAATAAGGATTTTGTTTTTTTAACAATAATTAGTATTTGTTGTTATTAACAAATTGGGTTGTTGCTCTACTTGTACAATTGAAAAACATTTCTTAATTATAATAAAGTATCTAAGGTTTAATTTGACTAGTGTGTGCTTCTCAGTTACATACACATTCAAAATACAATGAGTTATCCTTCTCACAAGTTTGCATGGATATAGTTCAACAAAATAACCTGACCAAAAACAATATAAACAAAACATTTCATAAACCAAACAGTAAATTAACTTGACCCCATATCCACATCTTTCAAACAAGTGATCATTAGTTCATCATTTGTTGTGGGAGTCTTTCATGGATCGAGTCATTAGTAGCACTTATAGAAGGCATCTTAGGAAGGATATCTACAAAGTCAACCAAATGAGAAAGAATATCTTGGACAACAAAAAAGACCAATTGTAATTTCATTATTTTTTCTTATGAGAGCAAGAAGTGTGTCCCTGGCCTATTTTTCCCAATCTTTGAGAGCTAGAATATGCTTTACAACATTCCAATAGAAGAATTATTGTTTCTTTATAACTCATCAAGTTTCAAGTCACCATGCTTCCTCCATTTCTCAATTTGTTCAATCACTTTTGTCAATTTAAATTGCACTGCTCTGATGGTTGTTAAATTACACTTCTTTGATGGTTGTTGACCAATCAAAGGGAAAATACATGGTCTTGGAAGATAGAATAGATCTATCAACCCATATGGAGACTACACTAAGATAGTCTACACATACACTTAATGCAATATGGAGACTACACTAAGATAGTCTACACATACACTTAATGCAAGATAGAATAAACCTACAAAGGGAAAATACATGGTCTTGGAAGATAGAATAGACCTCTCAACCCATATGGAGACTACACTAAGATAGTCTACACATACACTTAATGCAAGAAAAAGCAATGGTCCTTCAAAGTAGGATAGACCCATCAACACATACCATGACAACACTAAAATGGTGTTAAAGTACACTTATGCAAGATAAAAAGTAACTTCACATGGTCTTGGAAGATAGGACAACTTATCAATCCATACCAAGATTTCACTAAGATAAAGCTATCAACACATAATAAGACAACACTAAAATGGTATTAAAGTACACCTATGCAAGATAAAAAGTAACTTCACATGGTCTTGGAAGATAGGACAAACCTATCAACCCATACCAATATTGCACTAAGTATACAAGTACACTTATTGCAAGATAACTTTGGGGCCAACAACATGGTCTTGGAAGATTGGACATACCTTGCAACCATATGGTGATCCCACTATGATAACACACAAGTACATTTGATGCAAGAGCAAGCAACTCTAAGTCAAGGCCTTGATGAACTCTAGTGAATCCTCCTTGTGATTTTTGTGATTTCAATCCATACCATAATTGCAAATGTCATGAGGTGGGGATTGACAGGGATATGGAAAATGTTGATCCACACAAACCAAAATTATTAGTGTGATTTCTAATTCCAACGCATTCATTGGTAGATGGCCCTCCCTTCCTATAGCCTTCCACATGCAATTTGCAGAG
This sequence comes from Picea engelmannii, assembly GCA_009831015.1. Lineage (NCBI taxonomy): Eukaryota > Viridiplantae > Streptophyta > Pinopsida > Pinales > Pinaceae > Picea > Picea engelmannii. Next base: position 16,481 of record ML800495.1, read on the forward strand.
TGAAGAAGACCTGTCCCCCAACCACTCTACCCAATCTCAACTACCACAAGGAAAAAAACGCTTCCTTCTTGTCCACATCGGATTGTCGTCACTCACACGTGGCAACGAATTGTCATTGTAGTTTTTAAAAACTGCAAATGCAACTTGTCCAACTGTTCATGACGGCTGCCAACTTTTTGTGCAGGCATGGGCCCATCATGTAACGTGTGTCAAACATCCGACAATGTATTTTTAAATAATTTGGGGGTTCCTCCAACTGCCTGAGTGGGAAATTTCCTTTCGGATTTCAGCAAATCGGTATTCATGCAAGAGCGTGGGATACGGGGCCATTATCGCCCCCCGAATATTTTCATTAATAATCCGATCGGGCCAAACTTTGGTGGTCGAAATTTTCAGTTTTATGTAAAACTGTAATTTCAGTAATTGTAAATTGGGATGGTGAATTAACTTCTCGAGTTTTGAATTTATTTAAATATTCAAAATTACAATTTGTACAAAACAAATAATGATTTTAGTAATTTTTCATCTGTCAAATGATATAGACATAAGGATTTAAGTAATTTTCATGTAATGTTCACAAAATATATTATTTTAAAATATTAAGGATTTAAGTAATTTTCATGTAATGTTCACAAAATACATTATTTTAAAATATTAATATTTTTAGGCCGAAAGGTGTACATCTATTGATAATGGGCATATTTAATAGGTTTTTAGTTCTTAATACGTTTTCTATGGACGAGATTAAATATGTCTAGAATATTCTTAGTCGTCACAATAAATGAATGGCTCTGATTTCATCCATTAACTTCCGAGCTGTTATAAAGACATCCGTTTATATGTTTACTTTTTTGCATTTACCTAATCGTGTTTAAAAATTACCGTTTTCACTAACTTATTGCCACGTCTACCTGATTAAAAAATATTAAGGTATTAAGGTGGCCGTGTTTCTGTGCTGGCATCACTAGCGGTCACCAGTCGGAAGTTTAACAGCCAGCTGCCTTTCGGCGTTCACCAACCGTGAGTTAGTGGCTGTGCTAGTAGTATGTACAAATGTTTTTCTTCTTGTTCAGCAGTGAAGTACTATACACCAATACACTAATAAGCAAAAATGCATGTCATTAGATACTGTTGAAAAGTCAACAAAAAATGTGTGTCTAATTTATTTTTCCCTTAAATAAATTGGACAATAAATATTAATTTATTGTCTCATAATTACTTGAAATAGTTAACTGAAATGGAAAATCAGTTAGCTATAGGAAATTTGATTTCAAAGGTTGATTGGTGGGACATGGAAGTCGAATTATTTGTAACTAAGTGACTCGAAGTTGTAACAGAGTTGGATTTGTAGTTATGTGAGTTGTGAAGTAGTTTAACTCAGTTGTACTAGTTGTAACTGAAACTTACACTAGTGAGAGATAATTGAATTAATTATTAATTAATTCACAATTAGTGATCTCACATGCAACTGAAGATTTACCACTGTTAACTACATGCATGTCAGATCCAGTTGAGATAACAGGTGAAAGGGACAATTTGACTATCAATTGTGACATTAGTGAGTGCACTCATGCAACCACACACACATTGGATGTGCCCATGAGGAATGCGTAGCCTAGGCAAGAGGGATTCGATTCATTGCAGGGATTTTCCATTAGCAAGGATTTGCGCAGAGGAGGCAAGCTGTCTAGAGGCAGTAAATTGGCACATGAATTTGTCAATTTTTGTATGACAATGTGAGGTGATTGTATATTGTACTGAGAGCTCTTGGATTAGAGTTTTGTATGAGATTGTTTCATGATCCATGATATATACATAATATATGATAGTGGGGTTTTTAACTTTATGTTTTCCCGGTAAAAACATTTGTGTTATGTGTGATTGATCTTTTTTCTTGATATTGCAATTGGCGATCGTGTTTTAAATTCCGCAAGAATATTAGTAAAAGAGATTTTGTATTTAACAATGGCATATAATTGTTAGATCAGGAGAATCCAGGCAATACATAATTTGTATTAAAAATTTCTACATGGTATTAGAGCGCAGAAGATTGCAGAAGCTGAGTTTGTGACTGGATAGAATTCAAATTTGCAGAAAGACTTTCTTGGTGCTACAGCTGATTCAAGATCGAAATGGCTTTCAATGGGTTGAGGTTAGAGTATGCACTCGAGGGCAACTCAAACTATATTGCTTGGAAGGACAAGATGGAGGCAGTGCTCGAAGACAATGGCTTGAAGGAATTCATTGACAAAGATGTTCCTAAGCCAGATGTTGCAAATCTTGATGCATGGAAAAAGAAAGTGGCAAAGGCGAGGAGGATCTTATTGGAGGGAGTATGAGACCACATTGTCTCAAGCATCCATGGGAAAGTCACACCATATGCAAAGTGGAAGACTCTGATGGATTTATTCTAAAACAACAACGACCATAGGAAATTGGTGCTCAAAGATAAACTCAGGAAGATGAAGATGGAGAAGGGCGACTCCATTCCAAAATATCTCACAAAGTTTGTCCAATGTCGGGATGAGTTGGGGAGTGTGGGAATGATAGTCGTTGATGATGATTTGGTGATCTTGGCTCTTCTAGGACTTTTCAAGAGTTGGCACAGTTATCAAGACTCTGTCAATGGAAGGGAAAAATTGCCAGATTGGGAACGACTATGGTTGGATCTAGTGCAGGAGGAATTCAGGCGGAACACTAGAGATGGATCTTCATCAAAGCATGATGATGAAGAGGATTGTTCTTTGGCGACCAAGGCAAGGAAAGGGAAGGGGAAGGAATTCCATTCAAAATTTGAGTCTAAAGGAAAGAAGCTGGATTTGTCCAAAGTGAAGTGTTTTCACTGCCACGAACATGGGCATCTCACTACTAATTGTCCGCAGAAGAAGAAGAACAAGAAGATTGTTGGAGCTGCAGCTGGTGAGGCCCTTGCCTCACAATTTGAACTTGAATTCTCCTTGATTGCATGCATGGCGTCAAGTGCATTGGGATCAGTGTGGTATTTGGATAGTGGTGCTTCCTTCCACACGATGGGAGATAAGGAGCTTTTCAGTGACTTGGAGGAGAGAGATCTCAAAATGCATATAGATATGGGCGACGATGGACGATACAGTGCAAATGGAATTGGTACCATTACCTTTCAGAGGGAGTCAGGTAAACCATTTCAATTGAAATATGTTATGCATGTTCCAAGTCTAAAGAAAAACTTGGTCTCAGTCCCAATGTTGGAGGACAAAGGCTATGATGTTGTTTTCAATGATGGAAAATACTTCCTGCGACATAAAACAATGGGTCAAGTCAAGAATATAGGGATTCGAGTTAAGAATCTCTATAAGCTGGAGGTAGATGGCTGCACTGCCATGATGGGAAAGGCAAAAAAAGTTGTGAGCCAGGATGAGGGCGAATTATGGCACAGGTGATTGGGCCATCTTCATCATGGAGCCTTGAAAATCATGCAACAAATATCTACTGGACTTCCAATGGGAACACTTTCTCAGTTAGATCAGTGCAAGGGTTGCACCATGGGGAAGTATGTAAAGTCCACCTTTCATGAAAAGGAGAACCATTCTTTTATGATCCTGGAGAGAATTCACACAGACGTGTGTGTACCATTCTCTGTTGCTTCAACAAAAAACATAAGTATTATGTTATTTTTGTTGGTGAATTTTCTCGTAAATGTTGGATCTTCTTCATGCAGAAGAAGGATCAAACATTCTCAAAGTTTTGCGAGTTTAAAGCATTGGTGGAGAAAGAGTCAGGGAAGCAAGTGAAGGCTCTGAGGAGCAATAATGGGAATACATCTCTAACGAATTCAAATAATTCCACAACAAAGAAGGAATTTGAAGAGAACTCATAGCGCCTCATAACCCACAACAAAATGGGGTCGCGAAGAGAAAGAACATAATGATCGTGGGTGCAACATGAGCGATGTTGCATGATCATGGCCTACCAATGCGTTTGTGGGCAAAAGCATGAAACATTGCGGTTTATGTGCAAAACCATTGTCCTCATAGAGTAATTGGCATGAGTACACCTGAAGAATCTTTAACTGGTAAGAACCCTGATGTTTCTCATTTTAATATTTTTGCCTCATCTGTTTATGTGCATGTTACCAAGAACGCCAGGAAGAAGCTGGAGCCAACTGCTGAAGTTGGGATATTTGTGGGGTACACAGAAACACCCCATAATTATCGTGTGTATTTTCCTAATAGTAAGATGACTGTTATGCGACAGGATATAAAATTCAATGAGGGGAAAGCCATGGGGTTGTCGGTTGAGAGGGAGCTAGACTTACATGCAGAGGAGTAATTGCTGGTTCCCAAAGATGAGTCTCAAGATGTGGATCAACCACAGGAGGAGGTTCATGGAGTGGAGGAAGCTACTCATGCAGAGCCATCCATTAGAAATGGAAGAAAGTGCACCACAGAAGCTGATAGATTGAGACTAGATGTTGTATAGAATGTAGGAGCCCCTACTTCATAGCGTAGTTAGAGACAATCTCCTGATCGATTTACTGGATACATGGATCTCATGAGAAAATGTATTGTGACTGAACCATTTTCCTTTCAGGAAGAAGTGCAGGATCCCACTTGGGTTGATGCAATGGTGGAGGAGTATGACTCCATTGTAAAAAACAGTGCATGAGAAATTGTCTCAAGACCAGTCGACAAATCAGTGGTAGGTTCGAGATGGATCTACAAGGTAAAGAAAGCTGTTGATGGGAGTGTGGAGAAATACAAGGCCAGGTTTGTGGCTTGGGGCTTCTCACATATCGAGGGGATATATTATGATGAGATCTTTGCACCTGTCGCAAGGTACTCTTCCATAAGATCCATCTTTGCACTCTCAGTGCAGATGGGCTGGCACATTCATCAGATGGATGTAAAAATTGTGTTTCTCAATGGGATCATTGAGGAAGAAGTGTACATAGAGTAGCCTGAAGGATTTGAGATCTTCAACAACGAGTCGCATGTGTGCCGACTTAAAAGAGCATTGTATGGGATGAAGCAAGCACCTCGTGCTTGGTGCACTTGGATATACAACTATTTCACCGGACTGGGCTTCACCAAAAGTGAAGTGGATGAAAACCTATACCAGATTATGGTGGAGGGTAATATTTTAATCATTGTTCTTTATTTTGATGATTTAATACTGACTGGTGATGAGCAACTGATACACTCATGCAAGGAGGACCTTGCAAAGGAGTTCAAGATGAAGGATATGGGCCTCCATCATTATTTCCTTGGATTGGAAATATGACAACGAGATGGTGAAATTTTTGTGTCTCAAGGCAAGTATGCAAGGGAGATACTGGGTAAGTTTCACATGGAGGGCTGCAAACCCATGGATACTCCTCTTCCAGGAAACTGGAGGAAAGAGGATGCTACTTCTAGAGAGGTAGTAGATGCTACTGTCTATCGACAGTTAGTGGGTTCTCTAATGTATCTAGTGAACACGAGACCAGACATTTTCTATGCGGTTAACCAGCTGAGTCAAGCGATGGCTAAGCCTACCAAGATCTTTTGGAAGGCACGCAAGCATGTCCTAAGATACCTGAGGGGCACATCTGTGTATGGCTTATGGTATAGATAGATGGATGAGGTGAAGTTGCATGACTTCACGGATGCAGATTGGGCAGGAAGCCCAACAGACAAAAAGAGCACATCAGGGGGGATCTTTAGTATCGGATCTACAATTGTTTCTTGGTACAACATGAAACGGAGATTCGTGGCACTCAGTTCAACGGAAGTAGAATACATGGCAGCAATTAAAGCTGCATGTGAGGCTATCTGGATGAGGAAGATCTTGGTTGGTTTGTTTGGTTCTCATTTAGATCCAACAGTGATTCATTGTGATAATCAAAGTTGCATTAAACTCTCGATTAATCATGTGTTTCATGATAGATCTAAGCATATAGATATCCTGTATCATCATCTCAAAGATTGTGTGCAACGGAAGATCATGTTGCTTTAGTACATTCCTACAGAAGGTCAGGATGCAGACATTCTGATGAAGGCGTTCACCAGGAGCAAATTCGAATACCATAGAGACATGATTGGGGTGAAGGATAATCCCTTTCTTGTTGAGAGGGAGTGTTGAAAAGTCAACAAGAAATGTGTGCCTAATTTATTTTTCCCTTAAATAAATTGGACAATAAATATTAATCTGTTATCTCATAATTACTTGAAATAGTTAACTGAAATGACAAATCAGTTAGCTATAGGAAATTTGAGTTCAAAGGTTGATTGGTGGGACATGGAAGTCGAATTAGTTGTAACTAAGTGACTCGAAGTTGTAATAGAGTTGGATGTGTAGTTATGTGAGTTGTGAAGTACTTTAACTTAGTTAAGTGAGTTAAGCTCCGTTGTACTAGTTGTAACTGAACTTACACTAGTGAGAGATCAATGAATTAATTATTGATTAATTCACAATCAGTGATCTCACATGCAACTAAAGATTTACCACTGTTAACTACATGCATGTAAGATCCAGTGGAGACCCAGTTGAGATAACAGGTGAAAGGGACAGTTTGACTATCAGTTGTGACATTAGTGAGTGCACTCATGCAACCACACACACAGTGGATGTGCCCATGAGGAATGTGCAGCCTAGGCAAGAGGGATTCGATTCATTGCAGGTATTTTCCATTAGCAGTGATTTGCGTAGAGGAGGCAGGCTGTCTGGAGGCAGTAAATTGGCACATGAATTTGTCAATTTTTGTATGACAGTGTGAGACGATTGTATATTGTACTAAGAGCTCTTGGATTAGAGTTTTGTATGAGATTGTTTCATGATCCATGATATATACATAATATATGATAGTGGGGTTTTTAGCTTTATGCTTTCTTGGTAAAAACATCCATGTTATGTGTGATTGATCTTTCTTATTGATATTGAAATTGGCAATCGTGTTTTAAATTCCACAAGAATATTAGTATAAGAGATTATGTATTTAACAATGGCATATAATTGTTAGATCACGAGAATCCAGGCAATACATAATTTGTATTAAAAATTTCTACAGATACATTACGGTTTTATAATCACATCTTTTGAAGTGCATTCGCCTTTGTTCTAGTTGTTTTGGTGTATGAGTAGATCAAACACACTAATTGGTAGGTCAGATTTATTAATATAGGAAAATGATGTGTGTGAGATATTTAAGTGACTCATATCTATTCCAAGTTTGTATAAGCAAATTAGTTTGCAAATTGCAAAAAGAAGAGAGGAAAAACTTTCAATGGAGAATTTGGATGGATTGAGTTTGTGTTGAGGAGGACATGAACTTGCAAACAACATAAGAAGATAACACAATCTTACTACCATTTAACAATATTAGTGATCCAAAGAATTAACAAAACATCAAATGAAAGTGTTGTTCCATATTTGTCCCCTATCTCTCATAGAGAGGCCAAATTCCAGGGCATATAGGGAGTACATGATGCACCTTCCTACGTTATTCTAGGTCTTCAAGCCAGTTCTCAAGCCAAAGGAGGGTACCCTCAATATTTCCTAAGACAAGAGTCATTGTATGTCACCCAAGAACAACCCTATTTAAACAAATGAAGCTCAAACTAGATTTATAACAGAAAAAAAAATGGTGCATGGAGTCAATATCTGTTATTAATTTAGAATAGTAATAAGATGTTGAATTTTATTTTGGAGGTAATTCAAAAAAGGGCCAACCAACCAGTAGGGGGGTTTATAAGGATTCAACCATAGGAATGATCTTCAGACCATGGGCACCATAATCTAATTCAGCCTGGAAAATAACTCAGAAAAGAGAACAAATATGAACAGAGGAGGCGAAACTACTTTCATAGCACATATTTATCAAAAAACGAATGGGCAAGGCAAGCATAGATCCATTACTTTATTCAACATTATATAAGACATAAAATGGATAGGAAAAATCGACATAACTTGCTTGAATTTATTATTGAACAATGAAAACAACCTTAGACATTTCACAATAAACCCAACAATTCATTTATCAAATAGTGGTTCTACTGTTGGGGACTATACCATCTCAAATCTGAAACAAACAATTTATTTAGACAAAAAATTGCACCAAGGGTTGGGATTGAAGAATCATTGTCTTGGGCCTTCTTGATTCCTTTTACAGAGCCTATTACTTAGAAAATTCTTATAATAAGAATGAGAATGAAAGAGATGAGAAGTGGAAGGAGGAGAATGAAAACTATGATACTCTAATAAGATATTCAATTTATGATGGCCTCTACCTCTCTTTCTCCCTCTTTGGCTGCTAGAAATTAAACTCTCAAATAAAAAAAACCTCTTGTCTAAAAGATAAATCTCTCTTGCTTGTACATTGTTGGGGAAAAAACAAACCCAATATTTAGTAAGGAAAGCATCTTTGGGGTAGTCAATGAGAAACTACAATATTTTGTGGGTTTCTAATTGAACTCTTTGTTAACTTGAGCTTTGGGGCCACCACTCTCTCTTAATCCTAAAATCACGTGACTTAATAACCAAACTCTTTGTTAACTTGCAGTTTGGGATGGCACTCTCTCTCAATCCCATGAAATTAGGTCCTTCCCACATGGAGATTCCTTTCCAAGCATCTTCTCTTTATAGGGCCACCTATTTCTTCAGAGTACATACCTTCATTTTCCTTTAAATATGGACCCATTTGAATATACTCAAACTTAGGTGATGGAGGGCCCATTTGAGGAATCAATATTGATCATTGAAATCAGACCAAGGCATTAGCTTGAACAAATGAGAAGGGGCTTGATTGAGGAATATGGCCTAGTCTTACAATTGGACCAAGGAAACTGATCTATAATCAAGGAGCTCATAGCCCACTCACTTCACCAACACAGATACCTGTGTGAAATTTGATTTCTGAGCTCTATCTCAGCTCTGTATCTCATGAGAAAGATCTTCACTCAATGTAGGTTGTAAGGTGCTCATCTCTAGAGGAAATGAGTAATCTTCATTAAACTTGAATCACTTGGAATAGGAATTTTTTGAAGAGATCTTCGATGAAAATACAGTATCGGTGTATAAATTGTCTAGGTAAATGACAAACTCTTTCTTCTCTTTTACCGTGTTACTACGACTAAGAGAACCTTTGGGTTACCTTGGAGATTTACTGAGGATATGGAAATGAATTTTCTAGGGAAGTATCACAGTAAATAACCTTCACAATCAAATGCAATACTTATGGTAGATAAGAATTAGAATTAAATTTCCTTGCTTATGAAATGAGGGTGCTCTTCTTGATTAACATAAGAGAATGTAGGAAACAAAGGAAATAGGTTCTCCACTTGAAAAAACTCAATAAGTCTTTAATTCATAGTTGTACACCTATCTTGGAAAAAGATAAACAACTTGGCGAGAGGTGGAATTAGAAAACTATCTTGTAACGAATAGATAATGGGATATGACTCCATGGTAGCTCTGAAAGGAAAACTCGCATACTATAATTTTAGGTTATGAGCACTATGAACTCCTACATTTCAAATAAATCTATTGCGCGTGTTGCATTGAAGGTTTGATAGAGAGAAACCAAATCTTGGGACTCACTGCACCTTTGCGTGTACTCAATTGTTGTCGCTTTGGATATTGTAAGACCCACATGTGTCCTTTAGGGCCTGAATGTGGGCAGGCTCACTCAATTTTTGACGAGGATTAAAGCAGTGTTTAATAGCACCCTTCCAACATTCTCATGGATTCCCAGACCATGGTTTTGACCATGTACAAGTGGCGATTAGAGCCAAAGAGATGTACATACTCCAATGATATACTTGCGAACGTTTTAATGTGACATAGGCTAGTTTGAGGATGTGGCCAACTATAGACATCCAAAAAATGAGTTGTGGGATGCCTTACATTGGATGCTTAACATGCTAAAAAATTAGGGTTAGCTTTTTTGTATATTTTCCAACAAATGAAACGTATGAAGTCTCTAGGATTCATGCTCATAGATTTTAGACATCAAAGGAGATGTGTGTAGTCTCTTCTCCTTCAACAAGAATTAGTTGTTGAGATTAGGCAGCAAGGAATATGTGCATAAGGTCTTTCTTGTGGTGTGGCTCACACATATAGTTTGAACAACAAATAATAGGTATGTGAGGTCTCTCCTCAAGGCATGGTTCACATGTAGAGGGTGTAAGCAACAATAAGGGGTACTTGTGTCTCATGAGTGCTAATATTTAGATGTATGGAGCATTGAGAAAATTGGATGAGTTATGGGACTATTTTTATCTTCCATAAGAGATCGTGGATAGCATAGGATAACAAGAAGAGGTCGTGGAATAAGTAAGATGCTCAACAAAGATGAAAAACATCAGTGGACACTTCATTTGCAACATCATCAATAGTTTTCCAATTAGTGTGACTCTTTTAATAGAAGAAAACAACCTCTCGCATAGTAAATAAGATTGTGAAACTAATAACTCCTCATCCTTTCAAATACGATATATATCAACCATTAAAATATAACCAACAAGATACCATATAAAAAAATGATGAATTAACCATAACACATAGAAAAAAAAACATTACACGTGAGTTTTTTTTCCTGGAACCCAATTGGGAAAACTAGTCGAATGGTGCTCAATATTCTTCTTTCTTCATGTTTGAAACTTTACAATGCTCTCCTCCTCCTTGGCCAAAATCCCTTTGGAAATGAGCGAGATTTAAGAAGTAGAGAGAGATAGGGGGTAAGGGAAGGCCAACAACCATGGCTCTTCACTTCTAGTTCCTTATCCTTCTCCCCTCTTCGTTTCCTGGTCAACTTTAATTATTTTTCTTTAACCTTTTTTTTTACATCATTATTTGGATTATTCCAAGTAAACTTTCATTTCCTTACATTATTTTATGTAGCTTACCTACTGCATTTTTATTGTCAATATGTATTGCAGGTACCGATTCTTATTTACTCTTTAGTCTGGATCTATTTCAGATCAACAACACTTCAAAAAGGTGAGAAGGGGTCCGATAGAGGAATCAGGCTCGATCTTAAAATATTTTCAAGGCAAAAATTTGAATGGGTGAATGGGGGATCGATTTTTTGGTCATGATGGAAGTTAAGTTTGAACAAGGAATAAAATGCAACGGTTTTAAGAATTCACAAAGAGTTCTAAATGATGGAAAGTTTAAGGGAATTTCAACTAAGTGTAAAGGAACCCTTGAGTATGTGAAAAAAATGAAGGCAAGGATTTGCTTTGAATGTAATTAGCCATGCATGTTCTTTGGGCTCAACAAGGTGATAAAAGAAAGCATGGATTCAAATGAAAAACAAGAATCTTAAAGGGGAAATAAGAGAAGCTCTTGTAATGGAAAGGAAACAAAATAATGAAGATATCACCTAGGAGGAGCAATGAAGAATGACCTCCATTCTATCTCAATGGGAGGTTGGTTTTCTCCAATTTTGAATTTTCTCTCTACTTGGCTAGAGTGTAATGGGAATCACCTCCCCTTGTAATATGACAAAATGGGAGGAAACTTGGGCAACATAATCACTATGGAAGTTCAAATGAAATATTGGATTAACAGGGTTCAAAATATTGGCAACACATTTGCGGCATAACCTTGCATCAATTGAACTTATGAAAATGGAGGATGTATACTCTCATTTATATACTTTTTTGGATGAGAAAATGGAGCTTCATGTCAAATCTTGGCTAATGCACTTGCATTTATTCTAGGTATGGGTAAATTATGGCCAAGTACTCTTCATTGAGTCAAGAAATTACACAGTATGTGTGTCCCTTGAGGAACCAAGCTCTTGAAATGACCATAGAATTCAATGGATGCCATAATTTAATGTAATTTTGGTGTAAAAGTCCTTACAAGAGTATCAAAAGATTTCCCACACAACCACATTCCCCGTTCAAAGGAGGGCCACATATTTATCCACTCTGGCCAATTTAAAGAGCGAGTTTGATCCTCCATGATTAGTTATCCTTTTCTCCATGGTTTTAATCTTATAACTATGGTTATTTATTTTGTGTGATGTATATTTCATTCAAAATCACTTAAGTATCACAGATGGACAATATTGGTGTGATTATAACTACCTCCTAATGTGTGAGGTTAGGAGAGTATGATATCACCAAAATACATCACTATCTCTGTAGAAAATTCTGTGTGAGAGAAAGAATAAACTAAATAAAGAATCCTAATAAAGAGAGAAAGGATGACACCTACAAAGTTATAATGGTGAGGTGATGCATATATACATTATGTTTACAAAAGAGGTGGGCATAACCATTATTTTGAAATAGTCCATTCATATACAATATGGAACCATGGTTTTTTAAGATGGTACATATAAATCCAAGTCAATAGATACCTAAAAATGAATGTTGATTCCATATAAAACATGTGATAGAACAATGTTTCCCATGGAAGCATAAAACTACAATAAAATAATCACAATGAAATTGTAGTGTTCCTTAACCCTTGAAAATTGAAACACAACCAGGTATACAGAGAATATAATTATCAATTAACAAAAAACAAGAGACAATAATATAAAATCTATAAAGATACCCTTGTATATTGATAATGTGAAGAATAATACAATGTTCACTTCCCTCTTAAGGTGAGACAACCTTTCACTAAGAAGAGCTCCAAATACATAATACAAGAAAAACATCCCAAAGTCTCTGATCTCTTTTAATATATTTTCGATAGAAAAAAACCTAACTACATATGTTCCCTTCACTAATGGGTACCAACTACCTAGTGGGCCTTATAAAGTGGAGTCTTTTACATTAAATAACTATAAACTATTATCCAATGGGCCTTATTCAAAGAGGATAGTTACATACAAAAATTAACTAACTCCTAGGTAGCCTAAAGTAGGAAGGTTAGGGTAGGACCCTAACATGCCCTCTCCCTTCAAAAACAACATTTCCTCAAGGATAAAGATGAGGAAATTTCTACAAAATCATGGTTGGCTCCCATGTGGCATCTTTAGGTGGCATGTATTTCCACTGGATCAATACTTCATTGATCATGGACTTACGCAATTGACACTCTCTAGTATCCAATATGGGGTCGGGTTAAATCCAAATGGAGCCTTCTTGATCAAGTTTGGGTAAGTTGTTTTGTACCTTACACTTCAATCCCAATACCTTATTTAGATAATACATATGAAATAATGGATGAAACTTGGAGAGGGATGGAAGAGCCAATTTGTAGGCCACTTGTCCAATGCATTGGATGATCTCATTGGGTCCATAGAACTTGGGGTCTAGTTTATGAGGTGTTTTTTCTTTCAATGATGTTTGTTTAAAGGATTGAAGGTGAATAAACACTTGATCCCCTACTACAAAATAACATTTAGAGTGATGTTGGTCCACTTGTTGCTTCATTCTATTTTGAGCCATAACCAAATTTTCTTTTAGGATGAAAAGAATGGCTTCTCTAGTGTGGAGTGTGTGATCCACTTCTTGAACCTTAGAAACACTTGGTAAATATGAAGTGATTGATAATGGTTTTTGGCCATAAATGGCTTCATATGGGGTCATTTTGGTAGCTCCGTGAAAAGAGGTATTGTACCACTATTCTGCAAGGGGAAACCATTGTGACCATTGATGTGGTTTTTCTAAAGCAAAGCATCTCAAATATGTTTATAGGAACTTCTTGACCACTTCACTTTTACCATCTATTTGGAGGTGAGATGCAGTGCTCATTTATAATCGAGTACCATGTAGTTTAAACAACTCCTACCAAAATTTTCTTATGAAGGTAGGGTCTCAATTTGATACAATGGAAGTGGGCATGCCATGTAATTTAAAAAAAATGATCAAGGAAGACTTGGGAAACTGAGGATGGGGTATATGGATGTGATAGGGAAAAAAAATGAGCATACTTGGAGAGACGTTCAAATACCACCACGATCACAAATTTCTTTCCCACCCTCAGAATTCTGAATATAAAATCCATAGCAGTGTCGACCCATATGTGTCTTGGGATCGATAATGGTTTCAAAGTCCTTTATATATTTATTGTCTCCCCTTTTTTTCTTTGGTAGGTGTTGGTTACTGATTAATAGTTCTACTCTATCATCTGAGTTATTGACCTAGGGTTCATGTCTTTCAGGTTTCCAACAAAAGCCTCTAAAACTATCAACCCTTCTGGTAAACCAGAAGGCAACACAACACATAGAATGCACCGCGCTGTCTCACCCGAGATAGATTTAATGTGTGGTTGTAAGACTCATGTGTTTACAGCCTAGGATTGAGCGCATGATATGAGATCTGTATTCTGGACCAGTTATTATAACTTGTGATTGGAACCTACTAATATTCACGACTTATTCCCTCAATATCGCAACAGTATTTCAACAAGCAATGTAACAACTCATTCATTCATTAAGCATAACAAATAACTACTGAAAATATGGTAAATATATGCATGCATTCATCCTATTACACAGATGTTACCATGGTTCACCCCCTCCTGGGCTACATCCACAAAGATTTGGCTCTTGGCTCTTTTATTATGGTAGTTCTGCATATCTGGCGCCGTGCACTTACAATTCTCCTCAAATGGGTAAGATCTATATGAGCCAAACTAGATCGCACCATGCTCCCCAGCCTGCAATATAATCCTCATATCTCCCTTCTCTTCTCTCCTCTATCTCAACAACTTAAAAAATAATACATAACAACATTACAATTCACATTGACTCGTGCATATCTATGATGTAACAATCATCTGAACAATGCAAAAAGCCAACTTATGATACCTACGCATCGGGACCCTCTATAATACCTCAATATCGATATTTATACATCTTTGGCTCTTAAGCCATTACAATACATTACCAAAACCCTAACCCTACCGACATTAGGTCTTCCTCTCGTGTGCACGTGCTACTCCTCCTTCTAGTTGTTGCTCTCCTTGTGCACGCTTTCTTGCATGCGCACATGCTGTGTTTCCTTCCAGCTGTTACTTCCATTTCTACACGATTTATTTCCCCACGATCATCCTTCTTTCCACTTCGGCCTACTGCTAAAAGGCCCCCAACATTGACATGTGGCTCGTCCTGAGCTACCTAATCCTTCTGATCTTCCTCGATCCCCTTGGTGATCGTCTAGAACTTTTCCTTGAGCTCTATTGTTTGTGTCAGTGCCTGCGCGGTCTTATCCTTGATTGTGTCCACTACCTGGACCGCCACTTCGTTACTCAACAATCCTGGACATTCTTCCTAGGTCCGTGCTATATGTGTATTAGCTTCCTTTGCTTGTGCCAATACTTCTTCTACCTACTCCTCTAATGGCTCCATTTGAGCCTGACGCTCTTGTTTCTGGGTTTGCGTAGAGATTAAATCTGCCTGCAATTTATTAATATCCTGTGACCCTTTGACATGTTCTGGGATTGGTGTGGTCTTCTTCTTCTACTTGAGCTCTTGGATCATTTCATTGATACTTTCCTCTTCCTTGTCCCACCGTTGGACCTGTGGATCCTCCTCCAACCTTGTCTAGAGTTTCTCTACTTTATCGAACAAGTCAACTTATTTGCTAACCTACTTCTCTATCTCCTGTAGCTGCGTTGTTGTTCCTGCTTCCTTTTCTCCTTCACTGTTGGTGGAGTGGTGGGTATGAGCTATTCTCGGAGATTATCAATCTCCTTCTGATATTGCTCGATGTCCTGCACAATCTGATCAATCTTTTCTGCTACTGGAAGTTCATTCCCTTGCGCGGTGTTTGGAAGTTTCTCACAAATTCCTCCTACTCTTCGTTCCAGTTTGTTCCCGTGTTCTTTTTCCTACTAAGTTTCGAACTTGGCTTGCTCACAAACTTTTTCCAGTGCCTCTCGCTTCTTTGTTGCTTGCTGTAAATCGACTAAGTTTCTGTGTGTGCGAGACTGTACCTCGTGGTCGATGCTAACCTGCAACTTGTGTAGTGCCCTTGATGGCATCTGCGTCAATACCAATTGGATGTGGTTTAAATCCTTCAAGGGTGTCTACCCCATGATTTCATCCAGGCGCATCATGCTATGTGTGATGTAGACCATTGCGTTTGCATGTGGTAATGAGTGGACTGGATCTTGTTCTTCTACCTACACTCTTTCATCAGTCTGTGGTGCTGATGGCTCTATGCTCCTACTGTTGCTTGCTATTTTTACTTCCTTGAATTTCTTAAGGAACTGCCCCATTTATGCCATCTCTTTTTGTAGTTTTTCCCTGTGATGTGATGCATGGTTGAAGTCCTTGACTAGACAATCCTAGACCATTCTAGCGATTATGTCCCCATCGTCCTCCATAATCGTGTATTCTGGCGGTGCTCATTGTGCCTTTGACTTGTTGCGCATGCCTCCTGCCTACATGGTTGGTCTCTTATTTCCCCTTGGTTCTTATGTGTTGGGATTTGAGGCGGTCTCCTGCACTCCCTCAGTCTGTTTCTGCTATTCATTGGTCGACTATGTATTATCCTTCTTCCCTTTATGGGTTCCTATCTTATTTGGTCCTTCATCTTTCTGTGTTGGCTTTCCTTGGCCCGTTCTTGGTCGCTTGGGCACTTGGATATTTGGAGGCTGCGTTTCCCCCTGCTCTGCCTCTCCTTCTACTGTTCTTTCCAACACTTCTTGGGTGATGGATGGAATCTTCCATTCGTCAAGCCATTTGTTGATTACCATATCGATATCACCCTCTGTGATTTAGTAGCACATATGTATCCATTGTTTAGCTAGATCATGCCTTGCCTGTATCCACATTGCTTGTCGTGTGGCCTGGAAATTGGTGATGTCCGCATATCACGCGACAACCTCTGGTGTTATTCTCCATGATCGATTGATGGATTCCTATATGTCTCGTAGGTATTCTTCAATTATGATCCCATTCTCCCTCTTATGCATGGCTTTGAACCCTGCTTTCAGCAATAAATACCTCTCTCCCACTAGCTGTGGTTTGGTACAAAAAACTACATAGCCTGGTTCTCACCATCCCATGAAGGATATTAAAGTAATCAACCATGAGTAGTGGAAATATTTGCCTACGTCCTACCCATACTTGCATTCCTCTAGGAATACGTTCAATAAGTATGGCACCCATCTCATTGAGGTGCCTTCTGCACACTGGGCTGCAACTGCAATGACTCCAGCTGGTACTTCCTCCCTGCGGCATTTTCTTGGCAATTTGTAGGATAAATATTTGTGCCCAATTATGTGGCTGCATTGTTGATTCGTTTGATGATGATGCCTCTCATCCCCCTGGCCGTGCCATAATTATTCTTCATTTCTTCCGCCATCGCTTTCTCCTTGGATTTGTTGTCCAGAACCAACACGGGATCCATACCCCGAATTTGTAAGCCTGTTATTTGCACAGTAATCTCAACAGTTATGGGGATGGGTTTGTCCAGCCATATGTCCCCTCCATGTGTGACTGCTCACAATTGCTTGATGCATGCTATTTCATTCTGGCCTCTGCCAAAATGTGGTAGGTTCAACGGACTTAAGATTCCCATTTTCTCCATCCCAGTTTCCCACTGGTATGGTTGGTTAATCATTTCTCCAAGATGAGTTGTTCCTATGGTCTGTATAAAGACCCTCTGTGCAAGTTCTAGGAACTTTGCTTCTTCTGCTACATCATGGTATGAGCATTTGAGCTTCCCGACGTGACCCAATAGCTTTGGTCCTACCTGTACCCCAGCTGATATGCGTGGTAGAAAATTTTTTTCCGCAGGTTTCTTGCGAGGTGAACTTGGTATCTGTATATTGCCTTTCTACTACGGTGGCTGGATCAAAGTTCCAACAGCTTCTGGTTGTTCCTTTATATTCCATTCCAGCCAAGCCAAGACATCGTCTGCGGTCTCCCTTGATTGGTGTTCTGAGCTGGTAATTTGAGACTCATATGGCTCCACTACTGCTGTCAAATTCAATGCCATGCCATTATATTTCAGAGATTCTTATGTATTCTCTGGTTGCACCTCCTTCTGGGTTTCTGCTACCTGGTTCTGTGGTTCCTGCGTCGCTGCGGCCATATATACATTGGTATCCTTCACTGCTCGTTGTTGAATTTCTTCTAGTAACAATGTGGGTTGTACTGGTATCCTCTCTGGGGATGGGATTTCGTTGATATTGACGACCTACAGCGGCTACTGTTCACCTTCTTCGGCCTATCCTCGTGACCTGGTTTGAACTTTGGTTTGTCTGGTGGTCTGGCTCACTTCTTCTTGCTTGGACGGTGCCATCGTGGTGAGTATCAAATGGCTGCTAGACTTGAATGATCTCTGTGGTCTCCGTGAACTCTCTTTGTTTTCTTTTGCCTATGTCTTTCTCTATCTGCTCTGTCTTCATGAATAGACTATGGGCTCTTGCGTCTGTGTGTTGTATGGCTTTCCCATAAAGCTTTTCGAGTACACTTTCTTGGTTATGGGTTAAATGCACCTTAATTGCGGATTCAATGCATCTTTGATGGTTTTGTACTTACCATTACTCCTGTTGTCCCGTGTTCTGTTGGTGTGATTAATGTGGCATCCCATCGATCCTTTCCTCTCTTTAATTTCTCCTAGTGTCGTCCTGTCATGTTGCTTTTTCTGCCTTTATTTTTCCTACTTGTTTCCCTTTATATGTAACCTCTGTTCTTGTCCTCGCCACATTCGTGTTTCTAAATTCATGTGGTCTTTCTACTTCTGGCGTACTACGCCCTTTTTAGTTTTGTTTCCTTTTTTTATTTTAGTTTTGTTTATTTATTTATTATTTTTTCTACTTCTCAGTGGGTGGTTGACTGTCCTTGTACAACTTCAGTCGGCTCCCGTTGATCATTCCTCTAAGTTATGCGCCTGCTAAATCTCTTAACTGTATGACACCTCCATCTGTGACAGATATTACTTCATATGGTCCTAACCAATGCATTCCAAGATTTCCTGGGTGCTATAATGAGTTGTTGTCATACATCAATACTGGATCTCCTTCGTTGAATGTTTTCTTCTTGATGTGTCGATCGTGCCAAGCTTTGTCTCTTGCTTTTTTCACTTGTTGATGGAATCCTACTAAGATTCGGTCTTCCTCCATGGTCAATAAATGATTTAGTCTCTCCCGTACTGCGCCTCATTCTGTCATTTGTGTGATAGCTTCTACGCGCAAGTTGGGTACTAAACATTCTAATGGCACTACAACTTCTTGGCCATAAACCAGTTTAAATGGCGTGTGCCCTGTCAAATTTTTTCATGTAGTCCTGTATGCCCATAATACTGCTGGTACTTTGAGGTCCTAGTCATCTCTGTTGACATTACAAATCTTTGTCAACACGTTCTCCATAATTTTGTTGAAGGCTTCCACTGTGCCATTTTCCTGTGGATGATATGGTGTGCTCTTCTAATGATGGACTTCAAACTCTTCATTCATCGTGCAGATGGTGCTGTTTATGAAGTGCGTGCCTTGGTCGCTCATCAAAACTCTTGGGCACCCGAAATGAGTGATTACTTGTTCAAACAAAAAGTGCATTGTTGTTTTTGTGCTGCAATATTTTATTGGTGTGACTTCCACCCATCTTGTTAAATATTTCGTCGTAGTGATAATGTACCTAGCCCCTGTTCTTTTTGCCGATGGGTTGATTGGTCCCACAAATTCTATTTTCCACTTGTCAAATGACTGTAATGTTACTTGTGGTCGTGATGGAATCTCATCCCTTATGTTGGGTTTTCCTACCCTTTGATAGACATCACATCTTTGACAGTACTCCTTCGAGTCTCTATGAATCATTGGCCACCATAGTCTTGCACGCAATACCTTCTGCGCTACAGCTTTACCCGCATAATTCCCTCCTTCTATTACCTCATGGGATTCTTCTAATACTCTTGGTATTTCATTCTCTAATGTGTATCTTCACAAGATGCTATATGCGGCCATTTTATATAACTGTCCAACAATCAGTTGATAGTCGGAAATGCAGACTACCAGGTTTTTCTTATGCACAGTTCTATAGTCTTGTGGCATAGTACCTGTACTCAAGTACTAAATGATATTTGCGACATATTCATCAACAATCTGTACTAAGAATAACTGTGCATCTGGAAATTTGTCTTCTAAATTTGTAGGTTCTTCTCCATTTGTGACCCTTGACAGGTGGTCAGGTCCTGCATTCAATTTCCCTGGTTTAACTATTACTTCAAAGTCGAATTCTTGGAATAGTAGTAAACATCAACAAATTCCCCCCCCCCCCAACACTGGCTTGTTGACGAGGTATTTCAGGGTTGCGTGATTTGTGAAAATTTTAAAGTGCTTTCCCAATAAGTAATGTCTGAATTTCTACAGTGCATAGGCCATGGCTAAGCCTTCTCTTTCTGTCATGTTATAGTTCTATTCCGAGTCTGATAAATTTCTTTTTGCGAACGTTAGTGGGTGATCCAATTATCTTGTTCCTAGTTGTGCCAAGATAACTTTGAGTTCTATCCTTGATGCATCTACATGCACATGGAATGTCTTTTCCCAGTCTGGAAATACTAATATCGATGCGGTAACCATCTTTTCCTTCAAGGTATCCAGACCCTGTTGACACTCGTCATTCCAATAAAACTTCATATCCTTCCTTAAAATATTTTCCATTGGTGCTGTGATATGCGCATATCCTTTGATGAATTTCCTGTAATATGCTGTGTGTCCTAACGTTGCTCTTAGCTGACAGACTATTTTTGGTGCTGGCAAGTTAACAATGACTGCGATCTTTGCTGGATCTACTAATTAACCTTGTTTGCATACTATGTGGCCCAATAGTATCCCAAACGGTGTTCCAAATATGCATTTCTTGTAATTCAGTGATATCTGGCACTATCTGCATCTTTCTAACATCAACCGTAAAACTTCCACATGGTTTTTAAATAGGCTGTAGACTATCCAATCATCTAGGTATACTTCAAGAAACTGATGGATGAATTCCTTGAACGCAACAATGACTACTCTGGAGAATATTGTTGGTGCATTCTTTAGTCCAAATGACATGATTGTGTACTGATAAGATCCCCATTCTGTCACAAACATGGTCTTGTGTCTATCCTCCTGTGCTATCTTAATCTGGTGGTAGCCTGAGAATCCATCAGGGAATGAGTAAGCTTCGTGTCCTCCCATGTTCTCTAACACTTCATCTGTGAACGGTGTAGCGAACGGGTCATGTAGGCATGCATTGTTCAACTTCCTCAATTTGATACATATCCTGATTCATCTTCCTTGTTTCTTGTCCTGTACTATCATCAGGATTATCCATTCTGACTCCTCAACTGGTTCTATGATGTCGACTTCGAGCATCCTGTCGATCTCATCTTTAACTTTCTATTTATATATGGTTTTTAGTCTATAGGGTCATTGTATAATAGGTCTCACTTTAGGTCTAAGTGGTATCTTCATTTCTCCCAGTTCTCAAGTTATACCCTTCATTTTTGTGAATGTTGTGGGAAAGAGGTCACTGTATTCGTGTAACAACTCTGTGATACTTTCTACTGTTTGCTCATCCCAGTAATCTCCAATGCTGGCCATTTTTGGCTACTCAGCTGTCCCGATGTTAACTTTATTTACCTTGATTGGCACATAAATGACTTTTTATTCGATGGTTGGGCCCTCCACATCTCTTTTGCCTTCTACTTCTTCGATCTGAATATCGCGTAGATCATCTTTGTCTAGTGCTTCCTCCTATACATGGTAACATAACAACAATTCCTTGACTGTCTGTTTATTCCATTGTTTCTCTTCTGTGATAAATTCTATTTCCAGTTCTTTGATGAATATTACTCCTCTAATCTATTTAAGGGCTACATCTATGTTGGGGTTCTCATGTTCGAATGAGAAAGTGACTGTGAAATTATGTCGCAATGTCGTCCATGTCGTAGTTCCTTTACGCAATTCTTGGTCCGTATACCAGTTCGCTGGTATGCCCTCGAGAGTATGTATGAAGTGATGAGGCCATTCCTTTGGTGGTGTCATTTTCCATAGAATTCTACATGCCTCCAAGTGTTCCGCCGGTGCTCTATGTCCTTTATATTTCTGTTGTTTGTTGTTTTTATTTTCTGCGCCAAACATTATGCGCAATAACCGCTTACATTGGTACCAGTCTGTAATTGTCTCTTTGTGTGCACTCCACCATCTTGCCATTGTGGCCTTTAGTGATAAGTCAAGTGCTAACAGTCTCTAGTTCTCTAAAAAGACATCTTCGTACTATGTCAAGAATGTTTCCAAATCATTTATTCCGTGGAAACTGGGTGGTTCTCTAGTTTTTGTTTCTATCCATCTTACTGTGCGGTCTATTCTTGCACATCTTTACGTGGATACTTAGTGTAGCCTCTGCTGCCAGTTATCTAAACCAGTGTCTGAGTCTGTTTCACATGAAGTAATGCTCTATCAACTAAGTACCCCATTTGCAGTTGGGTTTATGTAATCCTCATCGCACGTAGTTGTTCTGTACAACTAGCCGATTTCCTCTAAGTCTAGGCAAGTAGGTTCTACAAACCTCTCCCCTTTTGATGGGTCTAATGGCGTGATGAACCTATATTCTCTGGACTCAAATGTCATTTTACCGGTCTTCAAATTGATTATGGCCTAGTTCTCAAACGCCCAATCCAGACCAAGCAATTGCGGGTAAGGTGTTGTGTCATCCACTATTTCAATGACTTCGAAATCTGCTTTAGTGTGCACTCCATCAAGATCTGTTGTCACTCCTTTCATTCTACCTATTGGTAGGACTCTGTGTTGGTTTGCTAGTTTCAATTGAACAGGTGAGTATCCTAATGTGGGCTCTCCCATGCGTTTCCATGTATTCTTTGGTAATACATTCACTTCGGATCCTAGATCCAATATAATGTCTCCCATATTGAAATCCCCAATGTTAGCATTCAGTCTAAATTCCCTACTCGTTCTTCTTTTTGTGTGTAGGTGATTAACTATTTTAGGTTCTAGCTTTCCTTCCGTCTCACTGCTACACTTGTCTAGGATGTTTTGCAATATTTTCAAAAATGATGGATCACTTAATACTTTTACACATGATTGCAAAAAGGCTTTTATTTTACTTACTTGTCACGTGGGTTGTATTTCATTGGTATGATCCAATGATGGAGGCATCTCATATTCTGGTGCTTGTTTGTGTGGCTGCATAGTTGAAGTCGAAGTTGGGTCCTCCTCCTAAAATTATTGTCTGGCCTCCTTAAAGGTCTCCTTTTCCTTTTGCGCATCAAACTGTTTTCTTGGTTCAATGTTCTTATTTACCCATTGGTTCTGCATTGGTTCCTGTCAAACTGCGTCAGTGCCTGTTTTAGCTCCTCTACAAGTAACTATTTTGATATTCCATCCTTCATCCCTTGCTTCGGCTGAAATCCACTGAACATTTCGATTGTTCTGGTTCCTCTTTTCCTCAATCTTAACTAGTAGTGTCGGACATTCCTCTGTATCGTGGTTTGATACACGACAATACATACAAGTTGTTGGTGGGAGTGGACATTCCCTTGGATAATGTCCCAGTTGCTGACAATTGTGACATGTGACTGGTCCTCTACCTCGTCTGAAACCTCCTCTGACTCATCCTCCTCCTCTGTAGCCTTCTCAATCACCTCTCGATGTGTTATACTGAGGCGCATGATTATACTGCGCAGTATTGTACTGAGGCTATGCCGGGTTGTACTGCCGTTGTGCGTTATTGTATGGTTGTTGCGCAATATTATATTGTTGTTGCACAGTGTTGTATGGAGCTGGGGATTGATTGAACTATGGCACTACTTTCCTAGTCATCATTTCGGCCTGTACCCTATATGCATCTGATTCCCTTTCTCGCATCAGCTCCATAGTTCTGCAATCTTTATCGTCGTGGCCCACTGAATTGCAAAAGGTGCAATATGAACTCTTTGGAACTATCTGGTATTTCTGCATCATCGTGCAATGATAATGGTCGTGACCCAATTTCTTGCATATTTCACACCATAATCCTCCCGTTGGTAATGGATTTGACATTCCTACTGCCATATACTATGTGAACATTGGACATTTGTTCTTGTGGTGTCCTTCCGTTTTGCACGAGGTACACCAAACGACTTCTCGTTTGTCCTTGTTCTTATTCTGGTTTAGCTGAAACGTGAGATTCTTCAAATCCTCCTTCATTTCTTTGATAGCTAGGTCTATCTATTGGTACTGGTTTTCTTCCAGTTGCAAGGCTACCTGTAGAGCCTCTGCCTACGTTTGAAATTTATGTTGGCGTAGAGGGTATTTTAAGTGTGGGAGTAGTGAATTGACAAACAAGTGCTGATGTTGCATATTGGTCATGAGGTATTTTAACTTTCCCTTCAGTCGCTTGAATCTCTGGTCAATCTCCCAGATAGACTCTGCTAGTTTCTGTCTTATTTCGATAATCTCGTTCATGTACTGATCCTCTGAACTCAGCTTCTAGAACTAATGAATCAGTAACTTCTTAATGTCTTCTAGTGTCCTGGTCATCCTAGGGGCATTGTTTGTGTCTAGACTCATGTACCATTATAGTGCATGGTCTCTAGCGTAACAGCTAGCTGCGCAAGTTTGGTATATTCATCAGTGATATGTTTTTCTTCCCAGATATTTGCACAAATGAACAAGTGCTTCTCAGGGTCTTCTGCTGCTTCTCCCCGAAATTATGGTAACATGATGATAGGATCGTGTCCTTCCATTTTGAATACTGAACTACTACCTCCTCTTCACGGTGTAGAAACTTGACTAGCACTGCTTGAATTGGCTCTCCTCCAGTTGTTGTTCCTTGTGTAGATGTACTTTCTGCTGTCAAACTTCCTCCGAACTACGGTTGTCTAAATGGTGGTGTTATCTTTTGTGTATTATTTTCACATGGGTTTATGGATTCCACACTAACATTAATATGGATAGGATGGCTACCTTCTCCTCCCATTCTTAGACCTCTTGTTTTCCTCTCATATGTTGCATGCAGAATTTCCTCAATCTGCTCCACAGCCTGGAGATCCTCTACCTCTTCCTTATCACTTTCCAAGCCTTCCCTCATGGCTATAGCTCTCTTCTTGGTATTCACCTTGTATTGGTAGGGTGCTCCGCTACGCATCTTTCTCATTGATGCCAAGATCCACTTGATCTGGTCATCGTCCATCATGGCTGGGTCCAAGGGTTCCTCCTCCTTCTTGCCTTTATCCTTCCCTCCTTCCATTTATCCTCACTCTATCAGTGATTTCCCCCTTCCCCCATGCACGTAGGAAAGTTTAGCTATTTGATTCCATTGTCATTACCCATTTGTTATAGAACAATATCTTAATTGAAGCATACAGTGATTGAATGTACCTCCCTCGAGGTTCATGTAGAAATTCTTGCTCCACTATGCTGTATGACTTCGCTGTGTCAACTGCAAACTCTATTATGAAGCCTATCATAATACTGTCAAACCAAAAGTCTACTGCGCGGGTGAATTTGTTGTTCACTTGCTGTAACTGCTCAATTTGTACTGGGGTCCTCTATAACTATTGAATCTGGTTCATCGCATGGTTATCCTTCAACCTTAGTATCCACTCCTGCAATAGATGCAGAAAATCATAGAAAAAGAGTTCGTGCAAATCAGTAAACACGTATTTGTCCAGATATTTGTGAGGTGTGATTCTAGGGTTTCTATTGTCTTTCTGTGCAAACTCTAGCTCTTTGTTTCTCAACCAAGTTTTGATTTCTTCTTTTGTGGGGTTCCATGGTCTCAACATCCCCTTCTAATGGCTCATTGATCTCTTCTTTTCTTTTCTCGTTTCCCGCTCTTCCTATCTCATCTACTCAATCCTCCTTTGTTCCTTCCAGCGGAAATGGAACCATTTGTTGGTTACTAATTATTAGTTCTACTCTATCATCTGCGTTATTGACCCAGGGTTCATGTCTTTTGGGTTTCCAACAAAAGCCTCTAAAACTATCGGCCCTCTTGGTAAACCAAAAGGAAATGCAGCACACAGAATGCACCGTGCAGTCTCACCTAAGATAGCTTTAATTGGTGGATGTAAGACTCATGTGTTTACAACCTAATATTGAGAGAAAGATATGGGATCTGTATTCTGGACCAGTTATTATAAATTGTGATTGCAACCTACTGATATTCACGACTTATTCCCTCAATATCACAACAATATTTCAACAAGCAATGTAACAACTCATTCATTCATTAAACATATCAAATAACTTTTGAAAATATGGTAAATATATGCATGCATTCATCCTAATACACATATGTTACCGTGGTTCACCCCCTCCCGGGCTACGTCCACACAGATTTGTCTCTTGGCTCTTTTATTGTGGTAGTTCTACATATCTAGCATCGCACACTTACAACTATCCTTAGATGTGTAAGATCTGTATAAGGCGAACTAGATTACACCAGGCTCCTCAGTCTGTGATCTAATCCTTATATCTCCCTTCTCTCCTCTCCTCTATATCAACAACTTACAAAATAGTACATAACAACATTACAATTCTCATCGACTCGTGCATATCTATGATGTAATAATCATCTGAACAATGCAAAAATCCAACTTATGATACCTATGCATTGGAACCCTCTATAATACCCCAATATCAGTATTTATACATCTTTGTTTCTTCATCCATTACAATACATTACCAAAACCCTAACCCTACCGAAGTTAGGTCTTCCTCTCGTGTGTGTGTGCTACTCCTCCTTCCAGTTGTCGCTCTCCTTGTGCACGCTTTCTTGGATGCGTGCGTGCTGTGTTTCCTTCTAGTTTCCTTCCAGCTGTTACTTCCGAGTCTAGACACTTTCTTTCCCCATGATCATCCTTCTTTCCACTTTGGCTTGCTGCCAACAATAGGTATCACTAGTTGCCACAAAATCCTAGATGTCATTTTTCATGCCCTTCGAAAAGAATGAGTGCTTATTTCGTTCATATGTTTTATGAATTACAAAGTGATAAGTTGTAGGTGATGAACAAAATTCCTTTAATATTATTTGTTTTAAGGAAAAATTATTTACTATAACAATGTTTCCTTTATATCACAATGTATGTATCTACCATGTATACCCCTTAGGAGGGTTGGGATATTCCTGAAGCATGTAGATGAGTTGAATGAAAGTGTCATTTTCCAACATTCTTGATGGGATTCCTCAAGCCAACCTAGAACAAGTAAATATAAGGTGAAGAGGGATCCATCCTCCTCAAATTGTTGGGATAAGGCATCAACTACCACATTTTATTTACCTTTCTTATAGATAATATCATATTCATACCCTAGTAGCTTGGTGGCTTACTTATGTTTCTTTGGTGAGGATAACCCTTGTTCAAGAAAGTACTTCAGACTATGATGGTTAATATTGATTTGAAAATGTTTCCTAATGAGGAATGGGTGCCAAGTCTCTACTACATGTAGAATGACCATCATCTCTTTCTTGCATGTATATGTACCCAGATTGTGGTGACATAATTGATTACTAGTGAATTCCAAAGGGCATCCTTTTTGAATCAATACTACTCCAACACCTCTACCCGAGGCATCACATTCCAAGACAAAAGTCTCAGTAAAATCTGGTACAGCTAATACTAGAGTTGTGCACACGACATCCTTTAAAGATAAGAAGGAGTGCTCAATGACTTCATTCCAAGTACAAGAATTATTTTTTAGTAGTGAGGTTAAAGGAGAAACAATTTTTCCATATTTTTCACAAAATTCTTGTAGTATCCTATAAGTCCAAAGAATCCATGCAATATCTTCAGGGTTTTGGGACGAGACCAATCTTTCATAGTTGTGAATTTCTTGGGATATACTCATACTCCCTCATAGATTACAATGTGACCCAAGTATTTAATTACCTCTTAATCCCAAAAATCATATTTGGATCATTTTATGAATAGTCCATGACCCTGTAAGAGTTGTAGTGTTCTATCAACATGATCTATGTGGTATTCTCATGTTTGTTGTAGATCAAAATATCATCAAAGAATACTAACACAAAACTATGTAGGAATGGGTGAAAGATCTTGTTTATGAGGCTATGGAAGGTTGATCGAGCATTGCAAAGGCAAAAAGGAATCACTAAAAAATCATAATCACCTTCATGTGTACATAAAGTAGTCTTAGGGATGTATGTCTCTTTCATCTTGATCTAGTGGTAGCTAGAACAAAGGTCAAGTTTAGTGAAAATATTGGCTCCATGGAGTTCATCCAAAAGGTCATCAATAACTGGGATAGGAAATTTGTCCTTGATGATCAACTTATTAAGATCCATGAAATTAGGACACATGCACCAAGTACTTTCCTTATTTAATACCATGACCACTAGTGATAGGTATAGGATAGTACTATGGTGTATGGCTCCCACCTCCAACAATTCCTGAATAATATTTTCAATTTCATATTTATGTGCAAAAGGGTGCCCATAAGGATGCGTATTGGGTGGTTGAATACCCGGAATGAGGGGAATACCATGGTCATGTTCCCCACATGAAGATGGTAAATATTTTGGTGTTTCAAATACATGTTGATGCTTAGAGAGAACCAACTACAAATCAGGGTGAATCTCTTGTGGTGTGGTGTCAACTACTTGTATGGAATTAAAATATGCAATAACACCCAAGTATACTTTCTTCAACAACTTCTCCATATAATGAGAGGTGATAATTTTAGGGGAACCAGATGTAAGCCCCTTGAGGATATATTTCTTTCCTTCATGCATGAAGCTCATGTATAATTATTTTAAATCCATTGTGATTGGTCCCAAACTACATAACTATTTTTCTCAAATAACTATATGACAACTTCCCATTTCAATAGAAAATGTGTGATTTTTGAGATGATACTCACTAATTTGTAGTTTTACATTTTCACAGTGCCCCCCCACATTTCATTGTGCCACCATTGGAAATCACAATTTTAAAAATATTTATGGGAAATACATACAATGGGTGTCTTGTGCAAATCTCCTATGGATCAAATTGTGAATCTTTCCACTACCAATCAACATAATCACTTTGCAGTGCTTGATCCAAATCAAATAAAAAAAAAACAACTGGCTATCAGTACAAGGTCTAAGATGATCAACATAGTCATTGTAAATGCTTTGGATGATGAAGGAAATCGACTTGTTGGAGTGAAGGGCCCCATGCCATCATGATTGATGTGAAATTTTGTATGTAATGTATGTAAAGTCAAGCAATATATTATTGCATAAAATAAATAATGAGACATTAAGAAGATATTTTCCATGTGGGAGAAAATAAAAACAAACAAACAAAAGAAGGAGAAGCAGACTTGATAGAATCTTAAGCATTAGGGACGCATGACCTTCCAACGATCCTCCCAATCGACTCAACATTCTAATGTATCCCCACAATGAGAATGGGGTTATTTGGATGTGAATGATGTATATAGGTTTCCCTAATGTCACTAAAGAGCATAGACATGTACCATAGAGAATGTAACTTTCCCATTGCCGAGTAATAAAGATCCTGGAAGAAGCCAAAATAATGTTTGTTTTCCCATTTAGGTTTCCATGGTAAATTTTGACTTTATGCATGATGAGTTTTTGTGGTTTTACTAATTATGAATGGTTAATGTGTGCATTGTAACTTAATGGTTGTCTGCGTTTTATTTAGTAAATGGAGTTTCATACCAATTTCGACTTCAACTTGTTTTATATGAATATGGTCATTGTTGGTTCGTAAGCCAGCCTAACAACTCTCTAACCATAGTCGTGAATTGATTTTGAGTTGGGAATCGATGACCATCCTTCCTGAGCCATTTCTATTTCATTGGGGGTTTCTAATTTCATTTTTGATTCGTTGGGTATATTCTCGACTTGCTAGGGAATTTTTCTTTTGACTATAAATCATACACAAAATATCTTTAGAAACCTGGGGTTTTCTGGGTGTTTTCTAGCTACCCAAAAACCATATATAGATTGTGGAAATTCTTCTGCTATTGATTTCTCCCCCCCCCCCCACATTTTTCATTGTCTCTAAATGATCAATTCAACTTCCACACGTTTTTCATTGTCCATGAATTCTCAAGTCGACTTCTATACATTTTTCCTTGTTAGTGAATGTCATAAATCAAATCCCATATGGTTTTTTGTTGCTCTGGGTTACCAAAACCGCCCTGGGAATTTTTCTACATCATGGGATACTAAAAATGATCCTCCAAACATTTTTACACACCATTGGTGATCAAATTCACCCATAGAACTTTCTTCTCAGTTGTTGGTCACTAATTTCAATGCGCAAAGGGCTTCCCTTCATTATTGGCTATCGAATCCACCTCTTATATATTTTATTTAGCCATGTACCAACCTCCCTTCATCTTGACTTCCCCTTTGGTCAAGTTCCCTTCCTCATTCGACCAAAAATCATCCCTTGGTCGACCCGACTTGGGTCAATTCATATTGGGTCAATTCAACTTGGTCGACTTGCTTGGATTCTGACTCAATATGTATTCCTCCCTGCTCATTTCAATGATTCGACTTCCAGATAGTGGTCATCATTTGTATTTCTTCCAACTCAAATTATGGCTTGATTGGTCAAGTATTTACCATCATCTAAAGAGATAATATCATATTTGTTTTACAGATATTTCCATGTTGGTGAGATGGATAGTCTATAAGCCTTTTGTTTATAGATCATATGGTATCAAAGAAGAAGTTCACATTCAATGACACATGTATGGTAAGTACTCACAGTGATTAGAAAATAAGTGGACAAGATTTGTTGTCAGTGCTAGAGCAAAGTAGAGCATCAAGAATGTCAGGGGAAGATTATGAAGAGGAAGAGGATCCCGGGGTTAGGTTGAATTGATTTGAGAAAAGTTTGGCCACATTGACATCAATGGTGTCACAATTATTGGCAATGAAGAACAAGGAGACACCATCAATAGATAATTGTCATGAAGACCACAATAAGGAAGAAAATAAGTCAAATAAAAAGCATAAGACTTAGCCAAAGATGGGAGAATGAAGCTACAACAAGACACATGCACCTTTTCGTGTAGAGGCCAAGGTGGACATCAAGCCTTATGTTGGGGAAGTGGATGCTATCAGGATGAACCAATGGATTCAAAAAATGGAATTATACTTCAGTGTGCATGAAGTAACTAGAAAATGAAATATTGTTTTTGCTCGGTTGAAGCTTAAATGCCATGTTGTGACATGGTGGGAGAGTGATGTAGTAAGCATAGCATTAGGAAATGAGCCACTAGTGACTGATTGGGAAGTGTTCAAGAACATGATAAAATATCAATTTTATCCAATATGGTATGAGGAACACCAACAAATAGTATGACATTACTTCAGATAGAGACAAGTACAATTAGTAAAGGAGTTCACGAAATAGTTTAGGAAGAGAGAAATTTAGATGGGAGTCTCTCTCAAAAGTCCAGAAATGTTAGTCAAGTATTTGGGGGAATTTTTGCCTCATGTTTGTAGGAAAATGGTTTTATTTATACCGAAGACAATTGATGAGGCCAGTATTCAAGAAAAATACCTTAAGGGAGACACGTGAAAGAAACAAACAAATCCTCACAAGCAAGTAGAACCAAAAGAGAAGCGGAGAAAGAAAAAAATATGAAGAAGTGGAATGAGAAGAAGATTGTGGTAGAAATAAAATAAGAAACAACT
Source organism: Picea engelmannii (assembly GCA_009831015.1). Lineage (NCBI taxonomy): Eukaryota > Viridiplantae > Streptophyta > Pinopsida > Pinales > Pinaceae > Picea > Picea engelmannii. The sequence continues at coordinate 48,021 of ML800495.1, forward strand.
TCCATCCAATAATGTAAAGGATGTGATAGAAGGGGACACACTAAGGAGAATTGTTGGAAATTACACCCTAAGAAGCACCCCAAATATTTTCATAAAAAGAAGAAGAAAACATTAATATCAGTGGATGTTGAGGAATGGGTGGATAGCACGTCAGACTCATAAGGGAAAATTAATTGCACTAATACCTAGAAAGAGGTGGGATTAGTTGGTTGCAATCACAAGGAGGAGACGAAGATGATTGAACCAAAGATAAGCTCTCTTTGATCAATGCTGATCAGGCAAGAAGAATCATGGGTAGTATAAATAAGTTTGTCTTGTTGTTTTTGAGAGAAGGAAAGTATCAAAGAGAAGGTAGCGAGTTGGATATGAACAGATCCTTGGAAATATGTAGTGGCAAGAAGCGTAAAAAAATACAACAATTGATTGAATCCTACAGGGAAGTGTTTCAAGAGCCTCAGGGTCTGCCACCCAAGAGAGAGGTTGGACAAAAGATTCACTTGTTGTCAGAGTCAACACTGCCTAACATTGGGATATATAGGAAGTCCATCATCGAAGAAGATGAAGAAAAGAAGCAGTTGTAGCAATTCTTGGAGAAGGTAGTCATCAGACCCGATACATCACCATGTGCTTCACCCATCATCGTGGTGCCAAAGAAATATGGAAACTTGAGAATGTGCATTGACTATCGTGCACTAAATAAGATCACCATCAATAATAGATATCATTTTCCAAGGATTGATGACTTGTTGGATAAACTGTATAAATCCAAATCCTTCACTAAGTTGGACCTGAAATCAGGTTACCACCAAGTGAGGATCAAAGCAGAAGACGTGTGGAATACAACATTCAAAACAAGACAAGGTTTGTACGAGTGGTTACTAATTCCTTTTGGATTATTCAATGCACTTGCAATGCTTATGATACTCATGAATGATATGCTACGTCCCTTCATTGATTATTTTGTAATAGTATATATAGATGACATACTAATCTTTAGCAATACTTGGAAATATCACCTCTCACATGTGACACAGGTACTAGAGACCTTGAGAAAGACTTAGTTGATTTCCAACTTGAAAAAATGTGAGTTTGGAAAGACCTCCTTGATATATCTTAGACACATGATTGAAGGAGGGGAGTTGAGGGTTGATCCAGAGAATATTGCAGCCATCACCCAATGGCCTATTCCCACCAATGCAACAGAGGTCAGGATTTTCATGGGAGTAGCTCAATATTGATAAAATTCATTGTAAAATTCTCCATAGTAGAAGTTCCATTGCATGTCATAACTTCCAAAGGAAAGATATTTCATTGGAGTAAGAAACATAAAAGAGAATTTGAAGAATTGAAGAAGAGTATTAGCAATGCTCCAGTCTTAGCCATACCAAATTTGTATTGACATTTTGAACTGGAGATTGATGCTAGTGGATATGCATTAGGAGCAATGCTCATGCAAGAAGGAAGTCTTGTGTGCTACCATTCATAGCTGTTTCATGGAGAAGTGCTTGACCATCCCACGTATGATAAGGATCACTTTGTGATTGTACAAGAAGTGAAGAAGTGGAAGCATTAAATCTTGGGAAAATATACTATCATACACATGGATCATCGGCCCCTTTAGTATCTACAAAGTCAAAGCAAGATAAAACAAGTGCAACATTACAAGTTGTTAGGTTTCTTGCAACAATTTCATTTATTTATTACGTACAAGAAAGGAGTCACGAATAGACTAGCAGACATGATCTCTCGACCACTAGTACAGAAGATTGCAATAGTTGGGATGATAAGGCAGATTGAGCTTTTCATTCATGAAATTGTGAGTGAATATTGTGAGAGAGATGGATATTTTAGAGGATTCTACAAGAAGCTAAAGGAGAGGTTGGTCATTTTCATGGAAGGAAATGAATACCACCTCCAAGATGGGTTGTTGTACAAGCTAGACAAACTATGCATAACCCCGATGTTGTATGGATTTTGCACCTTGCAAGAGCTAAGATCCCTTAGTTTCTACCAATGCCTAAGACATGAATAAAGACATAAACTAAGGATGTTCCTAGATCCGATTCATACATGAAAACCTCCCAAAGAAGATGAAATCCTCCCAAAGATCAAAGTAATCATGCATGGATTGACAATAGGTCTAATAGCATATCATAACACATAATTATACTAATTTTCTACCAATGAAAACATAAACTTATATGAATAGTTGAATAGAGGGAAACATCCAATATGTCTTATATTAATCAAAGAAGTAATATTACAACTTACAGATGTAGACTGAATAGATTCCCTCCTTCCAAGCTCCTTTCCCAAGTATTGGAACCAAATCACCAGAGTAACCTTGGTAACTCTTTTTTTCTCCTTATTTCCCATGGAAATGGCTTGGTTCTTATAGGGATTTAGGGATAAGGCCATATATTTATTAGGATAGGATTCTCGAGCTCACAATGGAATCCTTCTTGAGAGTAAAACCCGAGAAATCAGTGGGAGATCTCATCCGTTGCAACCAAGTCCAAAAATAGGAGGTTCTAGGCTCAGTCGTGACCCATACAAATGGAAAGAGTGACCTGGTCGTGACCTAGCATGCCATAAATAGTGACCAATCCTTTCAGTTGCATCCATAATGAAGGGAAAGTGAGACCAACCCTTTCGGTCACACCCTTAATTAAGTTTAACAACAACCAAGTGGAAATTAGGCTAGAATCTCATAGAATAAGTGGAGGATGTTGTTGGATTGGATAGGTGATCTTTAGGTGATAATGACCTAATGATTAGGTGGAAAATAAAATTATAACAGATGCCCCCTAAAGTGTGAGGTTAGAAGAGGTGTTTGATGGCTGAAACACTTTATAAATCAAGTCATAGAGCTTTGGGAAAAGAAGCTTGGAGAAGAGCATCATCAGTCCTGCAGAAAAAGATCCCCAGGGTGATCATACCCATGCTCGGTAAGAAAGACAAGAGAATATCCGCCATAAATACATTGCGGATCCATGCATGACACAAGTAATGGGATGATGGACACAAAATAATGCACTGTGGATCCATAAAGAACCAATCATGACTCAAATATGGCCACAAAAGTATACACTGTGGATCCATGCAAGATACAAGTGAAATAATATCCACAACCAACTAAAAATGTGGATCTATGTGATGTCACACAAAGCAATAAGATGACTCAATAACTGAGCAATCTGTGAAGTTCCCATGAATATTATCCATCACAACTTGGGAAATAATGTCATCTAACAAAAGTGTGATCTTTCCCAAGGTCTTCTTCCTACATCTGGATGGTATGAAGCTACAACATGCGAATAAATGATTTGAAGTCGAGCAAGGTAGAAACCATCTGATTACTAGTCATTAATGTATATCATTAAAAATAGTGAGGGAATCCATCAATGATGATGATGGAACCCAAGATACCTAGTACAATCTACAAAGTGTGAATAAAGGAGTTGATGTCAAGCACTTGTAGATTCATTTGACAGGAACCAATGATTTAAACCCACCATCAAAATGCAAGGAGACCTGCCACTGATGTGTGCAAGTTCCATGGTACTGATGGGTTTCTAGATTTCAATACTGATAATGAGATGAAGTTGACAGGGTGAAATCTGTCGAAGGAGGGCCTTGATGAATCCTCCATCAATAGACACGAAACATGTAAAGATAGATGGTGTGAAAATCATAATGGAGCAAAACTGACACAGGGATGGTCGAGAGAAAGAGGAAAAAATGGACTATAGGAGGCTAATGCAGGGAAACTTCGCTTGAAAAAATATGCACAACAAATAGCTTGACTTGGAAACATTAACTCAGATGAATACCATAACAACTGGTCATGGACTGATGAGTGGAATGTGACATAGTGAGGGGAATGGTTATCAATGAGAGAGAATGGATAACCTAGTTGTTGTATGTGGTGATATAACATGTGCATTTGTTAAGAGGAAAATCACTCTATGGCATGGACCACAAAAGATGAAAATTACTATAGAAATCAACTCTAATATCAAGTATTCTATATAAAAAAATATGTTAACAAGACAAGATAAAGAGACTACCTCATCCAGACGTTCGACGAAGTCCACCGTTGAGCACTTGAATCAAAGCAATACACCTGCAGCTTGTCCTAAACAACCAAGATACACAAGTATATGGTGATAATATATAAATTTAGCACATATAATAGCATAATCCATCAATATTCATAACAAATACGCCCATGGAATAAAAATTCGTATATTTTCAAGACATTAATTAGACGAGAAAATAGTATTTCTATTAAAATGTAATAAAAAAAAGTGTATGAATGACAAACTTTCGTGTCGACACGTTCAAAAATGAGAAACTAAGTCCCTTCCAGCTGGGCCTCCACCACTTCAATCCTCCACCAAAGGAAATCTCATATAGGAGAGACAATGAGGTTCTCCATCAAATAGGGAAGATCTTGGGGGCTAAACAATGTATTCAGACTTAAAAGGACAAAGGGATGCAGACTCAATATGAAGTGAATAATTTCTCTGGAGTAACTTTTCTCTCAAAGTTGAATTCTTCTCTCCTTCTCCACAGCTTGGATACGACCCATTTATAGCCTTCAAATGGAACTGCAGGGCCGAGTTAGAACGTATCCAGTATATGGAAGATCAAGGATAATAGATCCTATGACATGACATGGAAACCTGACACCATTTTTTAATTTTGAGCACAAAACCCATTGTACGTGGGCTGTAATGGTGCAACCTGCGTATACACATGATGTATAGTTGTTAGGGCGCGTATGTGTGGAAAAATATGTTTTTTAGCTCCGAGAACTTCAAAAGGGGAATTCAAGTCTACATATAGAAATGGGAAAGGCATTCTAAGCAAGTTGCATGGGGCGAGGAAAATATTCCAATAACAGATGCCCCCTAATGTGTGATGTCAGAGGAGTATCTTCAATGGCCTAAATACATTATAATTCCTAGAAGTGGAGTAATGGAGACCCATATGGACGAACTAGTTTCTCATAAGAATATTACAATCCATAATGACTTTGTGTACATGGATGGAAATTTGAATTACACTACAGATCCATGTGGAAATATACCAAAAATTTGTTCATGGCCATGAATAGGCAATACAAAAGTAGATACATGCGATAGGATGTCATAGCCACGAACAAGGCCCAGTGAAAAATAGTCTCAAAATAAATCTAAATATATCTGTATACAATGAAGTACAATCTAATCTCCCATGATCACTGAAGTCATATAGGTATTGGTCCAATGAAAGATAGCAACAACTCAGGAAAGATGCGAATATGAACTGATGTCTTTAAGTCTTCTACATAAGCCACCAAAGGTGAAAGTCTACATCATGTGAATAATGAATAAAGGAGTTGAGGTCAAACACAATGAGACTTCATTTGATTACCGGTCATTAAGGTACACCGTTAACAAACGCGAGACAACCTACCGATAATGAAAGTAGGTATTAAGGGATTGAGTACATTCTTACAAGTGTGAATAAAGGTGTTGATGTCGAACACTTGAAGAATCCATCGACCAGGAGACATTGATGTATTCTCAACTGTTGATGGTGAGAGAACCTGCCATTGATGAATGCAAGCCTCTAGGTACTCATAGGACTCTAGGTATCGTTTCTAGAATAGATGTGTTGAATTTGATGGAAGGAGACCCACTAAAATGAGAGAATTAAGGCATCTCTCATCATTCAACATGAGGTATAAAGCAGGGTCTTGATGATTTGGAGGAACTCAGACGAAGAACATATTCACGAACAAATGACCCTGTGCATCTTTCGCATGCACCAGATGCAAGTAGTTCACGAAAAAGACCCTTTGAATAACATCCAATGAGGAAAATTGTCGAAAAAGGAGAGGAAACCACCAATAAGGCTAATGGAATCCAAGAAGCTGCACAAATACCAATGTGTGAATAGATTTCTTGTCATCGAACACAAGGGAAACCTCCCAGTCAATGACCAATGAGGAGATTTCGATTGCTGGGTTCAAGGTTACCTACCCATAAGGAAATTAGGAACAGGGTGAACGATATGACTTATAGCTTCATGTAACTCTGAGACACACTAAGGGTATGTACAACATGCAAAGTCAAGAGTTGTGAGAAATGGTCGACACAGGCTGATGAACATCCTTTGAATAAGAGCACGATACATATGGATGACTCTGGCAACATAGATTTAATGATGAAACTTTGTGATGCAGAAGGCACCAATCAAACTCTCCATAGGGATTGGAAGAGTAACCAGTCAGGGGAGTAAACTCTCAGTAACAAGCTTAGCTTCCTAAGGTCATGCTAAACCCAAAATTTTGATGACAAGTGGACTCAAAAAAAATTTCTTTGTTCAAAGGCGACACAACTATTGCCAATATAAGATAATATTCTTTTCCCACCCATATTTTTTGTTTTTTCATAGTCAAATGAATGCTATGATACATAGGAGGAAATGAGTGTCGCGAGTAAGAAACTAGTTCCAATAGTGGAACATACCTATGCTCAATGCAAGGAGGTGCATGTAGGACATGGATACTCGGGGGAATGTTTCCTCTTGGGGTATAGGATGTCAATATGCAAAGGATATAAACAAGGCTCTGCTTGGATGATGATGCAAACTACTAAGGTGATAGGATTATAACGCGAAAGCGAGAACCAACAATAGGATCAATACTGCAAGCTAGAGAATGAGATGCAATTACAACTTAATGCCAAAGAATGTCCTTTTTCGTAAATTTAGTCTACTTGGTTTGAAAAAAGGTTAAACTTGCACCAAATAATGTCCTTTCAAATCCAATGTATGAGTGTGAAAGAGACAAGTTCACTCGACAATCTTTTCACTTTCTGAGAGAGTCGGAAAAGAGCTTAAACCAGACTTGCTGGGAGTCCCACTAGGTATAGGTTAGCATGATTATGAGTAAGAAATGAGGTTCAAACACAAAGTCATATATTATCTATAAGGGACTCTCGGTCCTACAGACAAAATCTCTGCATGGGCACCGAACGACACAGAGGTTCTAACTAGGGAACCCATGTTTGGTAAGTCTCTACCATTCACTAATGACACTTCTAGTTGCAAAAAGAAGGATTCATGTCACTAATAAATGGATTTGTCCCTAAGGCATACAAATTGCAGTCATAGGATAATGCAAGTGGGAAAAATAGAGTGATGGCCTATCCTATATGCTGGTCAATGAAAATACTTGCCGAAGCTACGAACGAACTTCATGACACAGGAAACCGCAAGAATCCCTAGATAAAACCACCAAAACCAACTCCATCCACTGCATTATTAGTCCACTAGGCCAAAATATTAGAAAAAACTATGTAAAGTGGGTAATGTTTTTCTATAAATAGTAAAAAATAACCAATTTACCATATCATTTGTATTTTTTACCCAAATAGTGCATTTTGGACCAAATTTCCCACGAGTTTCAACTACGGATTGCAGGATCTATGAGTGACAGAGTTGACAACCGTATGGACCAAGTAAGTCTTCTTGCCCTTCTCTTCATTTCTATTGGTTTACAATTATCATTTAGGCTTCAATTTTTTAGTATTTTAAGGCATAAATTAGAAACTAGGGTGTACACAGGCTGTGATTTATCGGGTTGTGTATACGCAGCCCTATATGTGAATGATATCAAAACAAACCACATATATGTAGGCCTATATGTGACTGTGTAAACTACAACTCATGTACAAGTCCGTGAGTTGAATTTTTTAAAGGATATTGACTCAAAACCATGGATGATTTTAGGGGCTAAATTTCTCTCATGGGCTAATTTTCCATGGTTTTTCCAAAAACGAGATTCGTTATTTTAAAAATGATTTGCCCAAATTCTATAGGATAAAATGATTTTACCTTAAAAATCACCAAAATTTTATAAAAACTATATAAAATCCTTAGAAATTTGAATATTTTTACAAAAATATAGCCAAACATTTATAGTTGGCATATGAAGGATTAGTAAGATTCGCCAAGGTTTCTACATTTTAAA
>ML800495.1:65869-89148 GCA_009831015.1 Picea engelmannii
GGGCAGGTATGCCCCCCCTGGTTACGCGCAACACCTCGAAAATTGTTTTTGGGCGATTTTTTGCCATTTTTAGCGGATTTTTCTATTTTAGCGGATTTTTAAATTAATCTCGGATTAAGGGATTAGGGTTTTGGTATCTACGGAATACCTAAAAACATTGTATATATTGTATGGTGAATGGTGAAATTCTATATAATGAATATAAGAAAGGTTTTGCCGGTTGAGGGTTTCCGGTATAAAATCTCTGTGTACTCTGTGTATGAGCCATTGATTAATTTCTGTATTGCTTAAGAATCTATATGCATTACTTTACTTCATAGGTTTAAAACTTACACCCTTTTCCACATCGCCATAGGTGTCTTTGATTGTCTATGCCATGGTGTGATCTACAGTCTTTCCTGGGTAAAATTCTTGTGGGTCTGGTCCTTGCATGCTTAATTCGGTGATCCTATGGATCAATGCAAGATCAATGGTGATGTGTCTGTCTAGCCACAAATAACCACCATGGAAGCAAGACAGCATGATCTTAACGCATGCATTAATCTCTTGATGTCTTCCGAAGTGTGGTATCTTCATCACGTTCAATATAGTGGACCTCGCGATGTCCATGGTCCATGACTGGGGGATGATATTTGACTTCTTCCCCTTTGTCTTGGTCAAATAATTGTATGGTGCGAGCATGCCATAGTTCTAGCGGCCTCCTAAGTTATAGTCGCTAATCTTCAACGTCGAAATCCTCTCCAACTGTGGTCTGACTACGCGTATTCCCTTCGAGAGGTATGCAGTGATGACTATGTAGTTGAAGTCCCTCGGGACGCTGTCACGACTCACTGTGCCAGCCAATGGTGATATGTAGTCGGGTAGGATAGATGGGATGAGATTCACATTCGCTAAGTCATTACGATGCTTGGTTCATTTCTCTGTCATAGCTTGGGATTGTCTAGATGCACGAGCAGTCAACGAGGATGCTTGCACTCCTCTCATCGACGAGGCTTGGATGCCTGCAGACATCACCTTCTTGGCCATGAGTTCTATTAGGATCTCTTCGATGGATTTTTCTACTGCACTAATTTCCTCCGACATGCACACTCTAGATCTGATATCTCAGGTCAGTGAACAACACTCAATGTAACAGAACGGATGGCAAGGTCTCAATAATCACTGCACGAAAGAAACTAGTTCTCTGTGGGATCGGATAATCACAGTTGGAAAAAGTATTCTTGGTGCAACAATCGATGGGATAAATTGATAATGTCGTAACAGACTCTTCCAATGGGAAAGAACGCCTCAATCAATGCAATTCCATCCGTTATGGTCCCAATGGTCCAATGGTGAATGTTCCGGCAATAACTACGTTTCCAACCATTCTGGAGCATTGTTCTAATGGTCGGGATGCCTCCAACGGTCATATTTCTTTGTCGTGGCGAAGTGCTAATTTACGCTTTTCTGATATCCCGACGAAGTTCCAGTTTTGCAAACCTTCTTTTTGCGGAGTCCTCCTTGGAACTTCGTGTAACTTTTCTAAATTTTCTTTCTTCTTGCTAATCTTTTTGGCTTTCTTTCCTGTGATTTGAGTCATGGTTTCCTCTCTCCATTATTGTTCTTATCTCCTCTTGGCATAGTAACTTCGTGCTATGGAGGGTCTTTCATAGTTTTTGAGAGTAATACTTCTTCTCTTTCTGCGGTAGGTGCTTTACTCTCTTGTACATAAATGTATTTCAAGTCTTCCTATGTTCTTTCAACTTCGACGTCCAGATATCTGGTCCTCAGTATCTTCGAATGGTCCTCTTGTTCTTCCAGTAAGTGCGCTATTCTCCTAGACATGAAATCTCTTAGTTCTTTCTTTTTCTGTTCTAGATCCTCCTTTTCTTATTTCGTTCGTATCTGATCTTTATCAATCCAAGTTTTTCCTAGAAAAATAGAAAATGGGGCACTGTTCTCAACAAATTTAACGATCTCAAATTCTTCTTCTGTCACAGTTCCATAAGCACTCATAGCTTTCTGTTTAAGTCTTCCACATAGGGTTATCATATTTCCTCTAAATAATCATATTCCTCCCAATGAAGGAACCATAGCAGGCTTTCCCAAGTTATTTATGTCATGATATTCACCTGTGTTTCATCATCCAAAACACAGTCTATGTCAAAGTATCCTATTCTTGTTTCGATGTGATCCTTCTCTTTTAAGATCTCTGATAAGTTGATATCTCTATGATCATTCAGGGTTTCTTTCATTTGTAATAATACAGTCTCTGATTCTTTCTGGGGTTCTATCATATTTTTAGTTTCTTGGCCTGTCTCATGGTTTTCTTGTCTCATATTCATCTTTTCAACTTTAGCAATCATTCTAGGGAAATCCAAAACTTCATGGTCCATAGCTTTACAACAAAGACAACTAGGACTTCTACCAGGGAATTCCTTAGCAAGATGTCCCAATTTTCTTGAACGATCCCCAGCCTTTCCTGTACTACGCACTAGGATCACAGTGGTGGGTTTGCAAAAATTTCTTTCTAGGATCCTGCATCCACTTGTTAGTCCAACAATTCTTTCTATGCATAGGAATAACATATCTTTCATTATTTCTATCAGATCTATTCATATCAAATCTTCTTTCTTTTAGTTGTACCCTAGTTTTCAGACTAGGACCAAATCTATTAAACATACCTAGATCCATTCTTTCAAAATCAAAATTTTCACTTATATTAGCTTTATCAGAGCACAAAGCTTCAAGATCTTACCTTTTTTTTCTCCAGATCAGACTTCTCTTCTTAGCACAGAGCTTCACAATTCAAGTAGAATACTGCGCACTAAAGCAACAGATCTACACACAAAGATTTATTTTCTTAAGTTCCCAGCAATCACAATTTCAGGCCCCGACAACGGAACCATTTGTTGGCATAGGGGCAGACCCAGGGTTCAATGCTTCAACAACGCACCAAAAAAACCCTAACTACCGGCCCTTTCGGAAACACCTGTGAAGCAAATGAAGTCTTACCCGAGGTAGAGGAAAGGGGGGTTGCATGACTCAGATGTCTGCAACCTAGCTGGGACACAGATCTGTGATTACAATAACTTAAAAGAGCACTTCACAGTTAACATTCATTAGCCTTTAACCCTTACTTACATCGCACATTCAAATCCTAATTACATAACAACGCAATATTCACCAAGATCTAACACTTCCAAGCACTTAGCACATAGAAACATATCAGATCTAGCATTTATTCACATCACTAGGTACTAAGATACTATATTAGATGCATCTAACATACATAAAGATAACAACATTAAGCATAAATCACATCAATCACACAAGGCAACCATAACACATGATATATGTGGTTCACCCATAGCGCGGGGCTACATCCACCAACTCTTCTCTTCTTTATTGTCTTCTTTCAATCTTCTACAAGCATAGAGCCACAAGAACCCACTTCACATAGGACAAGAGATATGTGCGCACCTTGCCAGATCCTCCTTATCCGAGCTAGGTTTAAGCACAAAGCCTTCTTACAATCTGCACACAAGCTTATTACAATCACTTGCACTTAGCTTTGCAAGTTTTTAACACACAGTATGCACAAAGCCTCTAGCTCCACACTAAGCCACAAATATTCACTACTTCTTCACTTAACACATTGGCCCCTTCTTACATCACCTAGTTATCTATTTATACATTACAAAATGGGCCTAAACATGGGAAAACCCATGGGCCGACATCCCATAACCCGTTACATAAACCCTAAACCTAAAAATCTCGCAAAAAGGGGGCAAAATCCCGTGATATCATCTTCGCCTCGCACTCCGCCTTCGACCAACCTGTCGAAGTCCCAAAATTGGTCAAACGTGACCAAGGTTCTCCAAAACTTGGTCAAGGGCCAACAATCCTTCAATTGGAACTGAAGGGATGATTTGGAACGTTTCCAATATATGGAAGGTCAAGGATCATGGATCCTATGACGTGATATGGAAACCCAACACCATTTTTTAATTTTGAGCAAAAAACCCGATGTATGCGGGTTGTAATGGTGCAACTTGCATATACGCATGTTGTATAGCTTTTAGGGAACATATGTGTGGAAAAATATATTTTTTAGCTCTGGGAACTACAAAAGGGGACTTCAAGTTTGCATAGGGAAATGGAAAATTCCTTCTGAGCAAGTTGCATGGGGTGAGGCAAATATGCTATAACAACATTGTTCAAGGGAAACTCAAAGTAGTTATAGCTTCCAGACAATGAAGATAGCAAGAAAGAAAAACCCTCTAAGAATTCCCCACCATGATTGGCGATTACCTCTTTCTAGTTTTATGAGTTGGAGGAGGATAACATATACTCGATATAGCTCATCATACGATGAGTCCCTTGACATATTTTTAATGAACTTGAAGAAGGAGGGGTTTGGTCCCATGTGTGGGTCCTTCGATGTAAAGTTTAACAAGACCAAAGAAGGTAAATGCGGTGGCCTTTTCAAGTTTAGAGAGTCTGAAAAAGTCATAAAGGATACTCCAAGAGGAACTTTTCGTAAAATTATTCTCTGGGGTCCGAAAAAGTATAAAATGATACCTAGGAGAACTCTCCTAACCATAATGGATAGGGTGTTCCTTTTTTGTAAATAGTCTAATGAGATTGAAAAAGAGATAAAATATCACTCATCATACGTGCTTTCTAATTCAATTTAATGAGCATGAAATACAACAATATCTCTCGTCCATCTTTTCATTTTTTAACGAGTTCAAAAAGAGCTTAAAGAGTACTCCATAATGAGGTCCTTTTTCGTAATTAGTCTAATGAGGCCGAAAAATGGGTAAAGTATCACTCTAAATACACCCTTTCTAACCTTTTAGTGAGTGTGAAAGGAAACAAGCTCACTCGACAATCTTTTCATGTTTAGAGAGTCTGAAAAGAGATTAAAGGAGACACCAAAGAGTTCTTTTTTTGTATAGCTTTCATGGGTTTGAAAAAAAGATAAAAGTATACTCGATAACCTATTCTCATGTATTAACGAGCATGAGAAAGAAAAAATACTAAGCTCGGTAACCTATTATCATGTATTTACGAGCATGAAAAAGAACAAAGACTAAGCTCGAGATTGGTTTCATTTTTACACAAGCTTGAAACAAAGTAAAATCATGCTTGGGTAAGTTTCATTTTTTTGTGAGCTTGAAACTAGGAAAACTATGCTCGACACTTCCCAATGTAAAGTCCAAAGGTAGGTGTTTGGTACTTTGCCCCTAGCTTGAGAAGCTAGTGTATTAACTCCAACATGATAACCAAAGGCTGGAGACATGCCTCCCAAGATTAGTTTCATCCACAGACTCTTCCCCTATTGCCAATTTATATACCTAATAGACTCATGGTTACTAATAGGAAAATTTTCAGCATAGGAAGAAAGAGGATAAATCGTTAGAGGTAGATGAAATGAAGGTTCAGGTACGAGTTCTTATGAAATACTCGACTAAACGGGAGAGGGAACTATTTCATTTTTTAATGAGCTTGAAACAAGAAAATAACTATGCTCATACGGGTCTGCCTCATTTTTTAATGAGCTTGACACAGGAAAAGAACTATGCTCATTACTAGCTATTTCATTTTTTAATGAGCTTGACACAGAAAAAGAAATATGCTCGTATGGGTTTGTTTCATTTTTTAACGGCTTGAAATAGGAAAAGAACTATGATCGCTAATATATTTTTCATTTTTTAACGAGCTTGGTACATGAAAGGAACTATGCTTGTAAATCACTTTCATTTTTTAATGATCTTGAAATTGAAAATAAACAATGCTCTTTGCTAGGTTGGATCCCCAGAATGTTGTTTCATTTTTTAACGAGCTTGACACAGATGGGAACCATTCTTGTATCTATTATCTTGATCATGGATTCCAATAGGAAAACACTCTAGAAGGAATACATGTCAAGGGACAAACCTCATTCATGGCTTCCAAGAGATCTTCGTGAGATGGAAGAACAACACTTTGGAAGGAACACATGTCAAGGGGCATGATAGGGGTAGGGATACCAGGCTCTAAAATCCCTATCGAAGAGAGCACCATGTCAACTACCAGATCTAAGTCAGAGGAAGGGAGATATTCCTTATCATTCAGATTTGAATGCATGGGATAGGTTGCAACATAATTGACCTGTGGCAGGGCAGATGACATTTTCATATAAGAAGCATTGAGGGAATATGGATGGTTAGCTTTAATATGAGGGCCAATGAATGAAAGATGGTCAATGATCACTATGTTTCCATTATGAGGGAAACACATCACTTGAAAGAGTGTGGACACAAGATCCTTCATAGCATAAAAATAGTCTCGTCCGAGGAGACAATTCAAGTCCAAGGGGTCATGGAATACCATCACATCAATGTAGACCATTTTTCCTCCCAAAGTAACAGGAAACTGAGGAATTATCCCTAAAGGTTGACTAACCCTTCTATTAAAATCCAACAAATTCTAAGTCACCAACTCAAGTTGAGGGGAACCAAGAGCTTGCCAAGCATTCGAAGATAGGATGCTAACAAAAGCTCCTTCATCTATTATAGTGTTAGGAATATGCCTACCACAAACTTAGAAAATGATTTGAAAAGGCGTGTAAGAAGGAATATGAGGTTCTATTAGAGAATTCCAATCAATGGTGATTGCATTGCTTGGAGGGGGTGACATTGGAATAGGTAGAATGCCCCCTTTTCTAGAAGAATCTACAGTAACAAGAAAGACCCAAGTGACATCCTCAATCTTCAAAGGATGAGTGGGATCGACTGATGGGGATATCAAATCAACCACTTGATGGACTAGATCAACTAAGGAGGGACTCATATCGATCAATTGGGTTTCACTCTTCAATGGAAGAGTGGGATTGACCGATGAAGGAATCAGATCAACCACTTTACAAATTGGGTCAACAAAGGATGAAACCAAATTGACCACTTGATCAACTAGACTAACCGAGGAGGGAACCAAATTGACCAGTTCATCAACTAATGGCGGGTTGGGAGAGAGTTTACGGTAACCTATTGGAAGTTGTTGCTAAACATCAACAATAGTTTTCAACATATATGAGGATTCATCCATGTGGGGACAAAGGTGGGTGTGGTGCATATCCTTACACAACAAGAAAGGAAATTTGAGTTTACCCTTATTATTTCCAACCTGATTACTAGTTGAGGGGTTGTCACCAGCATGACGTGCAATGATTCATGATGTAGATTGAGACGAAACTTGAGACCACACTTCGACGAACTTAAGAATACCAGGGAAATCCTTGAGAAGGTTATCACCCTTGAAAATCCTGCAAGGGAATTTGGGATTGCAATTTTTAGACATGACGATACCATCAATACTCCCAACATGATTCCTAGAGGCTGGATGATCACTTCCATCATGTCCTGCAGTGGTTGGAAGATTTTTGTCTTTCTCATTTTTCTTCTTCTTAGTGGTTTGTTTCTTCTTCTTATTGTCCTCCTAGTTACTAGTTGTAGAGATTTCACTAGGTGAAGATGAAGAAGGGGAACATGACCCTACAGGAAAATAAGGTGGAGGATTAACATGAGGTTGATGATCTAGTGGTGGAGTCTTTACAAATGAATAAATAGGAGCATTGACATTCATCAGAGTGTAAAATAAGCAAATCGATAACCCAATCGTGAGACCAGGAAGAGACAAAGTGGAAATGTAAGGTGGAACTATGTGTCCTACTAAAGGAGAAACAAACAAAATCCCTAGAAAAGTGATTCCTTTGTTGGTATTCCCAAGAACTAACGCCATAGATAAAGACTCAACCCTAAGGTCCACTAATAAAATAAATAGAACACACTACAAAATCTAGGAAGCAAACCAAACAAACCAATAACTTCTCAAAATGAACTTACTAGTTGGTGATGAAATCCAACATCGCAAGAACATGTGAGAAGGGGTTGGGATGAGCAGGTGGATTAATTACATTAGTGACCTACTTAGCAAACTTATGCCGCGGGTGACCCTCCAAGGATCCTGAGTGAGTTTGACTAATGTCTGACCCAGGTACAATGATGACTCCCCTTCACTATCACCTTGTGTATATACCCTAAGGATTATGGCCACTAAGGTTACAAACTCACATTCAACCTTCGGGCAGGTACATTCGACAGTCGAGATCGAAAGTATTGGCATGATATCAAGTTCGAAATTCTCTAAGATGAGTGAGAACAAGAGGACTAGAAAAATATCTAAAGGAACCCAAATGGATTCGAGATCCACGAAGTTACGAGACCAAATGAAAAAATATGATTCTCAATAAGAACCACCAATATACAAACTTTCCACTAATTTTGGTTATTCCTTGGAGGAGTAATCTTCACTACTCTCCTGTACACGACCTTGTGTTTAACCCCTGTGTGAGAGGGGGGCCTCGGCTATGCTTATACGAAAATTGGATTTTCTCTTCCTATCACAAGATTCTAAGTTGGTTTTAGTTTCTTTGGAGAGTTCACCTCAAAGCATATTCCAAATCTCTATCCCGATCTACAATTGATGTACAATACCTAAAAAGAAAAGTTACTAGATCATTTTTATTAAGCACTTGGTTTTATGGTTCTTGGTTTACTCAAGGGTGCGATAGTGAAGCAAATGATGTGTAAAGGACTCAACTCCAAAAATGTGTAGAGAATGATGCAATGCAATAATTCATTTCTATGAAAGTTGTCTAAAGCAGGGAGGGGAGTTCTTTACTCGTTTATAATGAAAACTAAGCACTCAACAACATGCAATCTTAATTTTCTTTTCAATGAAATGGACAACAATGCCAAATAATGAAAAAAAGTTCTTGCAATATGAAAGAAAACAACTTTCCTAAGCTACTTTTGAAAACACTCCAATGAAATTTTATACTTTCTCTTTTGCTTTTCAAGTAATTGGAATTTGAAAGGAATTCCTTCTATTTCTTTTCTTTCAATCTATAATGTGTAATGCATTGAAAAGTAGATAAGAAGGAAGAAATCAAATATCCCAATTTAAACATGCAAAAATCAAGGCTTCAAAATTGAAAAAAGTCTTCCAAATGAATAAAAATCAATCAACACTCAAAGCAATCAAAGCAAGAGTGGGAAAATAATCAAAGAGAAATTTCTCCAAACAACCTTTCAGGCAGATGCCAAGGATCTATAGACTAATTGAGGAGGAAAATTTAGATATTTATGGTTCGACTAATGAAACAATAAGTGAAATAATATGACATATAAGTGGTATACAGAAAGCGAGGAAATTTTTTCAAGAAAAAAAAATTCACAAAAAATTGTAAAATTCACAGCAAGGAATCTAAGGCAGATTCAAGGTGGATTTGGAGTGTTGAAGAGGACCAAAAAAAAACATATATGAGTGGGTTTTTTGAAGGATATCTCTTAAAAAATTGTTCTCAGGATGATGGTCGCTCCTTGAAAAGGGAGATAGAGTGACCGGTCACTCCCTATGAAGGGAGAAAGGGAAACCAAAAGGTCTGGTTGCTCTTGGTTAACCTAAGAGAAGTTATGGTCGCTCCCTTAAAGAGAAAAGTGCAACAATTGTTTTTTGGTCACTCCCTTAAAGAGAAAAATGTGCAACCGAAGGAGTTTGGTTGCTCTTTTTACACATGGAAAGTGGGACCGAACCTAGGAAGTGAAAAAATGGTGGATCTGGACGAGATCTGACAGATCTGGGATATGGGTTTTTTCAACTAGACTAAAAAAAGAGTGGGGAAATGATTGGGATGGAACAAGAGCACTTAAAAGGGCATATATATTTAGAAAAAATATTCACAAATTAAACAATCTAAGGGGATTAATACATGGATAAAAACTCCCCAGTATGGTCGTCAATCTATTGTAGAGATTTTGCACTCTACAGCAGCTAAGCCCCCTTAAGTTCTACCAACACCTAAGATGAGAATAGAAACATAAAATAAGGATGTTCCTAGATCTGATTCATACATGAAAACCTCCCAAAGATGATGAAACCCTCCCAAATATCAAAGTAATCATGCATTGATTGACAACAAATCTAATAACATATCATAACACATAATTATACTAATTCTCTACCAATGAATAAATAAACCTATATGAACAATTGAATAGAGGGAAACATCCAGTATGTATTCTATTAATCAAAGAAAAAATATTACAACTTACAAATGTATACTGAATATATGCCCTCCTTCCAAGCCCCTTTCCCAAGTCTTGCAACCAAACCACCAGAGTAACCTTGCTAGCTCTTTTTTCCTCCTTTCCCATGGAATTGGCTTGCTTCTTATAGGGATTTATGGATAAGGCCATATATTTATTAGGATAGGATTATTGATCTCACAATAAAATCCTTCTCGAGACTAAACCCCAATAAATTAGTGGGATATCTCATCTGTTTCAACCAAGTCCAAAAATAGGAGCTTCTAGGCTTGGTCGCGACCCATACACATGGACAGAGCAACCCGATCACGACCTGACAGGCCATAAATCATGACCAAGTCTTTTGGTCGCACCCATAATGAAGGGAAAGTGCGACCAACCCTTTTAGTCGCTTCCCTAATGAAGGGAAGAAGTGACCAACCCTTTTCGGTTCCACCCTTAATGAAGGATAACAATGACCAAGTGGAAATTAGGCTATAATCTCAGGGAAGAAGTGGTGAATGTTTTTGGATTGGATAGGTGATATTTAGGTGATAATTACCTAATTATTAGGTGGAAAATAAAATTATAACACCTGAGAGAAAAAAGGTTCAATTGATGAGAGACGCACAAACTTCTAGGTTTGCTGGGAATTTTGGTGTGCCAAAGACAATGGAAAATATGCAATGACATGTGTATTGGACAAATATGCAGGACAAGGTGGAAAATGTTATTATAGGTTATGTACTTTTCAACACTAACAATCCAAGTAATAAAAAACTTGGTTTGTACATGCCATTTCCAATACTAAACAGGTCCTAGAAGAGCATCTTCATGGATTTTATTGGAGGTTTACCTATGACTCGTAGAGGCCATGACTACTTGTTTGTTGTGGTAGACCAATTTAGTAAAATGTCTTTTATTATCCCTTGTAAGAAGATAATCTCTGGACGAGAAGCAACTAAGCTATTTTTCAGCCATGTCTAGGTACATTTTGGATTTCCAACCTCCATCATATCTAATGGGGACAACAGGTTCTTGGGCATATTTTGGACAATGCTTTGGGAAAGAATGGATACCAAGTTGAAGTACTCCATTTTATTCCATCCGCAAACCAATGGACAAATTGAGGTATTAAATAGGACGTTGGTGCAATTGTTGAGAGGTTACAACAACAAACATCCAAAGACTTGGGACAAACATCTAGTCTACATTCAACACTCTTACAATAGAGAAGTTCATTATTCCACCCATAAGTCTCCTTTAGAGACTTGTCTTGTATATTTACCTCATTCACCATTTGATATTGTTTATGGACAACAAAAGGAAGAAGCAAAACTACAAGGAGAATAACATAAGGAAAGCACATTCGTGGACAAGATCAAGCATATGAATATAAGGGTTTAGGAGTAGCCTGAGAAAAGCCAATAGTTGTAAAAAGACAGGAATGATCAACATAGGGAGGTGTTGATGGGTCCAAAAGGCATTTTCAAGAAATTAAGGGAGAATTCCCGATGGAAAGTCCCAATTAGAATCAGTTTCGTTTGGAGCAACATTTCCAACCAGGATATTGGCCTAGTTTCCAATCTATTCTAAATATCTGAATATGAATTTGAGAACCAAAGGTTCTCATATGAATTAAAATATGAGTCTAAAATAAAATGATACTACCTACAACTATTCTAAGATGTAATCCTAAACTAAACTAAAACTATCCTGATCATGAGTGAACTAGAAAAGATTGAATACGATTTTAAATAATTCCCTTTTGAATTAGAAGAAATTCACACATTCAAATGGGAAATAATCACAATAATATTATCAGAAACTTTAACAATTAGTTGTTATTATCCTCCAACAATACTATAACTGCATTCAATTAATAAAACCATGATAATATGAACATACAAGAAAATTGCATAAATAATCCTTACAATGAAACTCACAATACTCATATTAGGACAAATGCATTAAGAATAGTTTGAGATACATTCACCACAATCACATCTTCTTGAAATGCCTCTTGCTCTTCATTAAATTAGGAGTCATAGTACAGTCCGTCAAACACTAAGTTCAAAAGTCCTTTCAATGTTACATCCATCCCTTTTATAAAATATGAGGAAGGGGATTTTTCATATCCTATAAATATCACTTTGTTAGAGGACAATTACAACTCTTCATTTCATCTTCCTGATTGGGATTTTACAATAATTACAAAGACTATCAAAATACAAAGATAGATTACAATAATCAAGTGGATTTGGGAATTTTATTTGATCTTTGAAGTTCTTCCACAACTTGAAATCTTTTAGTATGCTCTCCATTCTACTCACCTACATTTTATCAAGCTCGATTTCATTGTCACAAATAGGGGCCACAAGTTTTTTCTGTAAGGATTCCGCTATCCTCATTATGAAGTGCTCGAGTAACATAATCAGTTTATTTGGTTTCACTATCCTCTTCCCTATCATTTCCCTGTCAACTTATTTTGTTGCATCAATGGCTCTTATGCTCAGGTTCCTTCTTTTTTCTACATATTCTATCATTGTTTGAGAAAACCTTGTTTTTTCTAACTCTGCCATGGTTTCCATTATAAACTGTTCTAGCAGGTCATTTGATTCTCTCCATATCCTTTTGCAATCTTGTTCCACCATTTCTTGAGTAATTTTCATATTATTGAGGGAATATTTCTTAGCGTTGAGTAATATCCGGTCTTTGATCTTTTGCTTGGTTGTATATACTAGCAAGGTGTTAGGAGGGTTATCACAAATGTATTCCTAGTTGATAATATGGTCATAGTAACCTTGGAACTTTCTGATATTTTTCTTTCACAATATTCCTTTGTTGTCTTATTTTCAGGTGGTCCGAACAATTCTTTTGGATGTTGTGCAATAAAAGAAGAATTTATTCTACATATCTCTCAAGTCTTCATTTGTTTTGGTGTCTTATTCTTTGATTATTTCCAGGACTACAACTCATTTTTTGTTCTCTTCTAGAGTTTTCGAGGAAATCATTATCTCATTGCAATTTTTAAATTTGTGCTTCAATATTCTCATTATATTTGTTGATTTCCAATTGTTCTTGTTACTTTCCGAGCATGTGTGGCCTTAATATTGTATATCTCTTCATGGTGTATCGTTTGGTTCAAGTTAGTATTTTTTTTTAAATTTTCACTTAATTCCCTCTCCTATAGTTGTAAATAGTTCTCTAATTCTTCTCGATGCAAGCATTTTGTTGTCAGGGCTTTTTTTCTTAATTCATTGGCCACATTGTCTTTGATAGTATCCATTGCATCCTCTAGATCAAATAATCTTGATTTAGACGTGTCTAGTGCTTATACCACTTCATAAACTGACATCACATTTTCCCCAGTGAAATAATTAAGGGCTGAAGCAACTTGAATTGCATTTTCCTTACAGTCTAGACCTACTTCCTATTTGATGTTTCTTTCAGATGTGTCTTGGATTTCTCCCGATCCCTCTATTTTTCACTTTGTGTTCCTTTTCTTAATATATTTAGTCTTGTAACTATAGTAATACTCTCCAACAACTACAAGAAAAAAAATTCAATTACCAATCCTAGATATGTGAGTGAAATACTACTTGGGAGAGCTACCAGGGGAGTACATTCTTCCAGTGGAATTATGACCATACTGGTATCAGTGTCCATTAATACAATTTTTTTTTCTTTCTATGGTATTTCTTATTTGGATTTAGTATCCTTCCCATTTCCTTTCTTATATTGAGTGGTCAGAAGGGTTCATTTCTCATATGCCTTCCCCTTCGTTTCAATCTCTTTATCTAGTTTAGGTTTTTTTTTTCTGCCCCAGGGTTACCTGTCTCTTTTCCATTTCCCTCTGAAACTGGATCTTTAACTTTATTCATCTTGGCCTATTTCTTCCCCACTTCTACTTTATTTCTATATTGGTACTTATCCTTGGAATTGTATTCTTCCTCGATATTTCTCCATCTCTCTACTTCTTTTCTAGTTCCTCAGCCTCTCGTTTCTCTTTATCTTATTTGAGTAGTGTTTTGAACTGTTCTATCACCAAAACTATGTCCAGATATTCTTCTTTGTTAATTTGTTCTTTGGCTAAGTCAGTCGAGGATATATCTAATACTTATTCGAAATAAAAGGCTCCTTAGAATATATCCTCAACATAATTGACCTCATGGACTATTTGTTGTGTTATATTGACAACCCTTATATGCTCATGTATTGTATTTTGGGGATCATTTCCTTTCTTGTTTCCAATACATAAACATGTCTATTTTAGAACTTCAACTTCCTTTTCATCCTATTTCATATTAAAGAAGGAGTATTGGCCTATGTGTAGAGGGAAATTCGACCAATATCTTTTATTTTTCTCTGATAAGTATACAATGACCCATTTTTGTATTGTCTCATAGGCTACTTGTCTATCCAACAATTTATCGGGTACATATTTTGGAAACAAATGATATGGATCCATGGCTCAAAATATCTTGACATAGGTGTACTATCTCTTCATGTACCAACCTCCTATCCATTATAAATATTTGATATCCCCTAAGGATATTTAGTGTGGATGAAACCCAAAAATGGATTTGTGTAAAGGAGATAATGTTGTATGTATGGGCTGACCCGAGTTCTACCTTAGTTCTCCAATGAAACCCTAGAGACCATTGACCCTTATGGAGACTAGAAGGAAACATTGGGCACAAATTGCACAAAGCATTATCACTCGAGATGGATTATGGGTGAATGCAAGACCCAGATGTCTGTAATTGTGGAAGGGATAATGCTGATGGGGATGTTAGACATACTTATACTTTTCTCTTTAATTCAATACTCATTAGATATACCATTATATAAACATATTCATTTATTAACATTCATTCTACAATAAACTAGCATGACTAATCGAGTGTGCGTTGCATTCTAACTCTAACATATTCATTCATTCATTCACTCATTCATCTTAAATCATATAAAAAGCAACATTCCACACAATGACAAAATGTTTTATCATGGTTCACCCCCTGGGCTATGTCCACAAAGATCTGACAATATTTTCTTCTTTATTCATATTTATCAAGTCATTATGTTTCATGCATTACATAATAAGTTTGGTGATGGTGAGGTTGACCAGTTTCACACCAATATACACACCTTGCAACCTGACCCTCGGCTACAACTCAAAAACAGACTCATTTCCAAAGATGACTCAATAATAGCTCCACAACTCTCAAAATTAGTATTTGTGACTCAAAACTCATCAAAAAAATCCATACAGATGGTCTCTCTATATCTCCTCATACAACATATATTATACTACAAAAAGTGGGTTAAACCCATTACATCATGACCAAAACCCTAACCCTAAGTGGATTAGGTTCGTCCACATTACAACCTCTTGTGCATGGCTGGTCCATGATCCAACCGTTTCCTCATCGCAATATCCTTCTTTGTTCCTTTGAATTTATTGTTCCTCACACTGCTTTCCCTTTTTGTCTAGCACACTACTTTTCCTTCCTTCTAGCATGATGATTTTCCTTATCTTCTCGCGTGAACTCCTATTCTGGTCCCAATTCTAATTGTCTTCCAAAACTGCTACACATTTACCCTAAATATCCTACGCCAACAGCCCCCCAACACTTACCTATGGCTCATCTTGAGCCACTCAGGAATTGTTTTCCTCCTGCACTGACTTCTTTAGCACCTAAAATATGCCTGTCAACTCTTGTACTTTTGATTTTTCTTGCACACTCCTTTCTGCAATATTTTATACCAACTGCGTTGTAATGTGATCCTTCAATACTTCAACACTCTCCAAGTGTAGTTGTTCTATCTTGCTCTTTTCTTATTCCAACTTTGTAATCATAGTTTCTTCCCCTTCCTGCAATGGATCCAACAAAGCCTTCCTTAATTGCTTTTCCATCTGGATTGACTTCAGCTCTACCTGCAAGTTCTTTATCTCTTGCACACTCTTCATCCTGTCTAATATAGCCACAATTTTTTGTCTATGCTTTAAGTCCTAGACTGCAATGTTTATGTTTCCCTCCTTTTGTTCTAATTCTTGAATCTTTTCATCTTCTCGCAATTATGTCCACATCTGTGTTGTACCATTGCACAATTCTTCCATTCTATTAATCTCCCCTTCAACGTTTTATGTGTATTCTACAACTCGTTGTTCCCTTTTTGATTTGATCTCTGGTGGAGTGCTAGGGATCACCTTCTCTGCCAAGTATATGATTTCATGTCTATAACTTTCCATAGCCTGCAATATATTTTGAATCTTCTCTTCTATGCTTAACTCCTCTTCTTGTGCGTTGTCTTAGATAGTCTTAAAGACTTCCTCAATCCTTTGTTCTATTTTCTCTACACACTATTTTTCTTCATTCCTCTCAAGCTACACTTGGTTGAGGGATATCTCCAGTATCTCCTTTACGTCCTTGGTTGTCTCTAAGTTCGTCGCATCTATCCTGGCCCTTGATTGAAATTCATGCACAAGACTAATCTATAGCTTGTATAATTCCTTGGTTGGAATCATGGACAACACAAAGTCCAACTTCTCTATATTCTTTAATGGTTTCTACATTGTTTCCTTGTCTATTTGTGGCATACCTTGGTTAATTCGGAAAGTATCACTTTCCATTGTTGTTGTTTGTACTATCTCCTTTTCTTCATGGGTTTTCTCCTGATGTGTTGTGCCTTTTTTTTGTGCTACATTGAACTGTAGGATTTCCAAAACTTCTTTAACTTCCATCAATTTTTCATTATTTCTTCTCTTTGTGACTTTGCGATGTATAATTATTCTTCTCCTCGATCTTTATCTTTTTATGCCACCAATTTTGCATCATCCTCAGTTATTGTAAGCTGAGGGTTGTCCTTTTGCACCCTCATATTCTTGTGCTATCCTCATATATTCGTCATTGACATTCTCTTTGGTGTTGTCTCTGCCTACATGGGGTTCTTCACCTCTAGTAGGTCTCCACTTTCTACCTCCTGGATAGAGAAGTTATAATCTTTATGCGATTCCCTGTTTGTTCCTTCTGCGTGCTTAATTTCTAGTACTGAGGCCCTAGGTACTATTTCCTTCTTCCTCTTCTTCTTTACCATTGCCCTACTTTATGTTGGATGAGTGTGTTTTGATGCTTTCTTGGTATTCGTTGTTGGACTACTTGATTTTTCATTTCCTGCTTGTTCCTTACCATTTATTCCTTTCTTTTTAGCCACTTGTACCTTCCATTGATTTGACCATTCCCCTATCACCCATTGTACTTTTTCTGATGTGATATAGTACTGCATCTTCAACCATTTCTTCTTGGGGTCTCTCCTTGCATGCATCCACATGTTGTGTCTAGATGATTTGAAATTTTTTATCCCTTCATTCTCCTTCACCAATCCTAGTGATATTCTCCATGTGTCTGCTATATTTTCTTGCATCTCCTCAAGATACATGCCAAAAATGTTGGCATTATCTTTCCTCTTCTTAGGATCTTCATTGTGGCATAGGGTTATATACCTTTCTACGTGACACTTTCCTCTCCTGTCACAGAAGGCTGAGTATTTCAGTTATTCCCATGCCACTAAGGTTATAAAAATGAGCAGCCAAGAATAATGGAACTCTATCCCATAATCCTATGCATCTTTTCAATCCTCCAAAAATAGGTTCATCATGTATGGTACCCAGTTGAGTATTGTCCCCTTCGCGCACTACGCGACTGCTACTACCACTCCTGCTAGTGCCTATTCCTTATGAAATTTTCCTATTAACTTGCAAGACATCATCTTTGTCATGAATCTTGTGGCTGGATCATTTATATTTTTGATAATCATGCCTTTGTTTCCCCTGTCAGTACCAAATAAGGATTTTAATTCTTTTACAATTGACTTTTCCTTCGTTTTGTCATCTAAGTATTGTTTTGGATTCACCCCATCTATTGGAAGTATTTCAATATTTGAAATTAGTTCGACATCAATTGGGACAGGTCTTTCCATCCAAAAAAATCATCCATGTACTCTCGCCAATAGTTTCTTCACGCAGACATTGACATCTTTGCCCCTTCCAAAGTGAGGGATTTATAAAAAATTCATTATGCATGTATTGTACAACCTTGTAATCCACTGTGTGTGTTCTTATATTGGAACTCCTGATGAACACATACCTTTTCTCTCCATATAAAATTACTGCACAAGCTCATGAAACTTAGCCACCTCTGTGATGTTGTGATCTGCATAATTCAATTTGGGAACAAACCCCAACATGTCCTCTACAAATACTATTGATTCTGGAATTTGGGGAAATGACAGTGAAACCTGCTTCTGTGTGCATGCAACTGTTACTGTTGGCTTTGTTTTCTTCTTTGATGGACCTATTGTCTCATTCTGTATTTCTTCCTCCATGTCCTGATTTGCGTTGTTGTCCTGTTTATTTGTAATATCCTTGACCTCTGGAGGTTGTTCTTCCCTAGGGTTTTGAATTTCCTTGGGTTCATTTGATTCTATCTTCTTCATTTTTTTCTCCCTGTGTGTGCGTATCTCTTGGTTTTACTATAATAGGTTTTCCTTTTGTAGTAGGGTTTCATACTTCTTCCGCCTAGTTTAACTTTGTTTCTTCTTCCTGTGGGTTCTACTCCTCGACAAGCATCAGACTAACTAAATCACTTACTGGTGATGGGATCTCATCCACATATACAAATCCTATCGCATCCTTCGTCAATTTACTCTCTATTGTGGCACTTCTTGTCCTTCTTGCGAACTGGCTGGGTGCTCCGAACTTCAGTGGTGTAATTTTTCTAGCTCGATTAAAACGTGTTGTAAATCTAGGTTGGAATCTTCATAACATCTCACACAATCGCACCCTGTTTTCTCCTTTGCTTCAATTTTCTCAAAATCGCATTAAGTATTTACCTTTTATTTCTTTTCCCCTTTTATAAACTCTATCATAAAAGAACCTTACTTTTCCGATCACTGGTGTTTCTTTTTCTGACTACTTTATTTTCTCGTTGCGCTGTGTTTTCATTCTGTGAGATTTGTCCAGCGCATAGTATCTTGAATTTCCTCGCACTAATTTACTGTTTGTTGTGCGCTACATATTCCAACTGTCTGTCTACCACTTATCCATCTACTACATATTTTTTTTTTCTTTTTCTTCTTTTTCTAGTTTTTTCTTCCTTTTTTTTCTACTTTTTTTCTTTTCTTTTTCTTCTTTTAACTCTTACTATAGACATTATGTACAAATATACTTCTCTACATTGCAACTACTAAGGGTTATTGGTTCGAATGTCCCTATACAGTTTCAGTCGACTTCCATTTACCAATCCTTGCATCTCTTTTCTTGTTAAATCCTGCAGCTACACAACTCCTCGATCTGTGATAGACTTTATCTGATATGGCCCTAGCCAATGCATCCTGAAATTCCATGGGTGGTGCAAATATTTAATTTCATAGATGAGAAACATATCTCCTTCCTTAAATTTCTTCTTCTTGATATGTCTATCATGCCAATCATGCCAATCTTTATCATTTTCTTTTTTTACTTCTTGATGGAACCCAACTACAATCCCATCTTCTTCTCATTCCATGAGTTGTGACAATATTTCATGATTTGTTCCTTTTGTTGTCATGTTTGTAATGGATGAAATGTGAATAATAGGTATCAGATAATCTGGTGAAAACCACCCATTTCTCTCCTATTAAATAGGGGCCACCACAACCTCCCATTCTAGGATTCCTCAAGTCGTCGAACCGAATGATTCGTTCGGATCCTGGTGGAACAGATTTCAACTTGACACAGACCCTTTTCTCTTCCTTGGCACCCGCGATGTGGCACTTGCGGACCCTCTCCTTAGCACTTTTTAACTCCAATTCCAATGTTGCTATCTCTTTGTGCTAGGATTTCTCTCTGATATGACCACGGACTACGACCGTGGGCCATCTCCCTACGGGACTTTTGCGAACTGCTTTCTTCTCCTTCCCCAATTTCCCAAATCGACGAATTCTATGGGACCATATCTACAGTCCTCATTCTCCATGCAATCAATGGTTGTGAAAAATTTCATGAGTTCGGACTTCGTGAGTCTTCTCTCCTCTTGACTCTACTTCTCTCGACTCGTGAATTGACGAAATGTCAATCCTGCTCCATGTGTCCTCCTCGATGGATGACCAATATTTCTCTGGCTCTTAGCTCTTTGAGACTTCCTCTTGGCTCTTCTTCGAAAGATTCCTCATTCAAAATACATGAATCTCTGCCACGCGCCTTCTAGATCTAACAACTTGTATTTAATCCGCTCTTCGAGACCTCACAAAGACTCTTGTTTGCTCTAGACAAACCTTCCGAAGCTCCTACTCTTGAACTTCTCGATATTCTTCCACTTGTATTCTTCTCGATGATGGATGACTTCTCTGTCTTTGGGACTTCGACAAGTCCTCAAATCCTTTTCACACTTAGCTCAAATTCACCTTTCGATATTGAGACTGTTCTCGAAACTCCTTCTACACTCCTTGCAGAGTTCTGCGCAAGATTCCTTCTGCGACTTTGCTCGGCTTGAAAACCTTCGAGGTTCCCAATTCCTCTGCGATTTTATCTTGCCCTCTTGGAAGTTTCTCTCCCTTCTTCCTTGCGCTTGACTTAGTTATTCGATGGATCCCCCCTTATCCTTAGGGAAAGGTTTAAGGCATCTCCTTTCCTTTGTCGTTGCACTCCTTGCAAAGCCTTCCTTCACTAGAATGTTCAACAATTTTTGGATTCTCCAACACCTCCAACTGTGTTGTTTCTATGCATTCTCACACTAGCTCGATGTCATCCTGACAGAGTGTTTCAGAGTGTTCAATAACTCTGAACTGTTCTTCTCCCTACACAGTCCTTCTTTCCAAGGTACTTAACCACCTTGAAACATCTCCTTAAGTCTATAAATTAACATGGTATGCCCTCTTGGAAACTTCTCTTCTGACTCCGTTGAGTTCAGACACACACTCCTTATGTTGGCTCACAAAGTTTCCCTACTCTGTCATGCACTCCTTGCACTTAGCCTAGAGAACCAGACTTAACTCAACACACTCTCAGATAGGAAACTATATCTCTATCCCTCCAGATGATTTCTAACATTCATCTACAATTCAAATGCATGCAAATGAAATTCATAATACAACATCCAATGAATAGAAAGATAAAACAGGAAAATCTGTCATTTTCTATTAATGGTAGAACATTAAATTATAATAGTAGAGTCCGAGCTGCAACTGAGTCTTGGCTCTCTAAATTTATCTCCCTACAACATGACTTATCCAACCCAACCAACCTCTACTTTTCTTACAATAAAAATATTTATACAAGAGGGGCTCTATGAGCTTCCCTCGCAAGCTAAAATAATGGTGTCAAATCACCATTCAAAATGCCTATCAAAAGGGAAAATTAAAATGATAGAAATCTACTCCAAATTGGATGTAGATCCCTTCTGCCATCATCCTATTAATGACGACCTTATCTCCAGTGTCTCTTCAATTAATGCCTAGATCACGCCTTGGATTCTCGAGGAAAAAATGAGAGGGTGACGCCTCTCCTTCCTTGAATGTGCACCATGTGTGTAAATCAGTTAGTGCATGCTGAGCTAGAGGGAAGCTCCTGCATCATACTCCACAATGAAAAAAATCATGAGCTCCTGCTCATGAGCTTTCCAACGTGGTTGAAATCCACCTGGATCCCAAACTTTCTCTTGGAGCTGTCTCTCGGATCCTCTGCTCCGCTGCTTCTTCTCCTGCATATTCCTTGTTGCTCGTGTAGGTATCCTTTCATCCAACTTCCTCTTACTGACCAATTCCTCTATCAACTTTGACATCATCTTCCTTATCTCCTCGATCACCTTGTATAGTTGATCCACTGGCTGGTTCTTTTTTTGCAGACTAGCTCACTGCACTCTCTCCTTGTCGATGGATGAATCAAAATGAATTACCAAGACATATTATTTCTTTGTGGTCTTAGCTTGCCACTCTTCTGCAGTATTCACTCCTGAAGGCTCCTCATCACTGAACTACTTCTCAGCTACCACTTCTCTCGACAGATTTTCTCCTGCCAGTACTTCGGTTGTTCCCATTCCAACTTCCTCCAGCTATGACTCGTGCTAGTGTATCTCCTACGACATGGATATTTCTTGGAAGCCACCTTTTGGTTATGGATTTCCTAACCAATACTCAAGTGCCTTTAACTCCAATTCCCACTGAGTGATTAACTCAACTAGGCATTCTCCTTCTGTTGGTACATGCATCAATATCTATTCCATTTCCTCAATGACAGTCTCTACTGGCTATATTTCTATCGCATCTGCAACATCTATGCTAGCCTCTCCTCGACCGCTTGGTAGGAATATCTAAACTCCTCCAACGATTAGAACACTCCTTTGATCCTCCTCCTCTATGACATAAGTTTGTAACTTATCATCATCTTCATTCACGCAGATCACAATTCTGCGCGAATCTTCGTCTGAGTGAGGTCTCTCTCTTGCCTCCTCTTCATCTGTCAAGGAAATATCAGCTGAGCTCATCTCTTCTCCCTTTCCCGCCTGGAAATTTGGGATGTCTCCTCTTCCCATCTAGCAGGTTACGAGATCCACTGATCCCTTCTCATTGCCCACCTGACAACCTATGAGACTCTTGGTAGATCTCTTTCTCTTATGACTGAGGTTTTCAACATGCCTTAGCCACCATTTTAACACATGTCGTCTCCTTTTGGTCAACAACTTCTGAACATGACATTTAGTTGTTCTATTTAGAGGCCATTCATACCTCTAGTGTACCTTTGACTCCTGCTGCATATTGAATGCAAGAATATCCATCTATGCTCATATTTCACTTAGCTCCTTGTCCATATTCACCTTGATCCTCTTCGAATGGACTTCTCCTTGGCCATGCTCGTGACCTTTGTTGGAGCCGCCCCTGTTTTTTCACCTTACGCAAATTTGGAAAAATCTGATACTTGTGATCTAGAGTTGTTTTTTCTTTTCCTTTCCTTCCAAAAATCATACGACTCTGAGAGAACTTTCGTTGCCAGAATAGTAATGCTTTATCACTTACGAAGGACCCGTTTTTCGCGAGCATGTCTTTCCTTAAGGTTTTTAAGATTTCATAATCTCGCA
Source organism: Picea engelmannii (assembly GCA_009831015.1). Taxonomy (NCBI): domain Eukaryota; kingdom Viridiplantae; phylum Streptophyta; class Pinopsida; order Pinales; family Pinaceae; genus Picea; species Picea engelmannii. The sequence continues at coordinate 89,100 of ML800495.1, forward strand.
AGTTGGACACTTTATATCTCAAATTCACAAGTCCCGAGTCTCGAGAATG
>ML800495.1:106410-143199 GCA_009831015.1 Picea engelmannii
TACCAAGGTTAGCGAAAACCTCTATCAACTATTATCATATTTTCGGATGCCTTGACACTGTACTTTAAGCCTTAGTACAGACTCAGGAACAACAACCTTCAATGGCCATATTTCTTTGTCTACATCCCACCCGACTGTTTATCATCTGATGCACACCTTGCAACAGCTCCAACAGAGCATCACACTTTGTCTCCCTAGATCACATAAATCAATTCTGCATCCACTCCTTCGTCTCCTTCTTCACCTACTATCTACATGCAAAATCAAGCTCTGATACTACTCTTGGTGACAACCACCCCCTTATCTCATGTCAAAGAGGGGCCACCATGACCTCCTGGTCTAGGATCATTCAAGTTGTCGAACTGAATGATTCATTGGGCTCCTGATAAAACCAATTTCAACTTGACACAGGCCCTTTTCTCTTCCTCGGTACCCACGATGTGGCACCTACAGACCCTCTCCTTAGCGCTTTTCAACTCCAACGCCAATTCTGCTAGTTCTCTGTGCTAGGATTTCTCTCTGATATGACCACGAACTGCGACCATGGGCCAAATCCCTTCACAACCTTGTACTTCGGGACTTTCACGAACTTCTTTCTTCTCCTTTCCCAATTTCCTGAATCGATGAATTCTATGGGACCGGATCTATGGTCCTCATTCTCCCTGTGATCAACGACTGTGATCGATTTTACAAGTTCTGACTTCACGAGTCTTCTCTCCTCTCGACCCTTCTTTTATAGACTCGTGAATTGGATAAATGTTGATCCCACTCCACGTGTCCTCCTCGATGGACAACCAATATTTCTCTGACTCTCAACTCTTTGGGACTTAATTTTGCTCTTCTTTGAAGGGTTCCTCCTTTGAAATACATGACTCTCTACCATGTGCCTTCCAAATATAATGACCTAGATTTACTCCACTCTTCACGACCTCATGAAGAATCTTTTTTTCTCTCGACAAACCTTCCAAAGCTCCTACTCTTGAACTTCTCAATATTCTGCCACCTGTCTTTTCCTCGACGATGGATGACTTTTCCGTCTTCGGGACTTCGACAAGTCCTCGACTCCTTTTCACACTTAGTGAAAATTCATATTTCAAGACTTAGACTGTTCTCGAAACTCCTTCTTCACTCCTTGTAGAGTTTTGCACAGGCTTCCTTCTGCGACTTTGCTCGGCTTGAAAAACTTCAAGGTTCCCATTTCTTATGCGAGTTTCTCTTTCCCTCCTAGTAGTTTATCTCCCTTCTTCCTTGTGGTTGAATCAGTTCTTCGATGAATTTCCCCTTATCCTTAGGGAAAGGTTTAAGGCATCTCCTTTCCTTTGTCGTTTCACTCCTTGTAAAGCCTTCCTTGACCAGAATGTTCAACAATTATGGGATTCTCCAACACCTCTAACCATGTTGTTTCTATGCATGCTCACACTATCTCGATGCCCTCCTGGTAGAGTGTTTCAGAGTTTTTAGTAACTTTGAACTGTTCTTCTCCCTACACAGTTTGTCTTTCCAAGGTACTTAATTGCCTTGAAATTTCTCCCTGAGTATGTAAATTAACCTAGTATTCCCTCTTGGAAACTTCTCTTCTGACTCTGTTGAGTTTAGACACACACTCCTTGCATCAACTCACATAGTTTCCCTCCTCTGTCGCACACTCCTTGCACTTAGCCTAGAGAACTAGACTTAACTCAACACACTCTCGGATATGAAACTGTATCTCTATCCCTGCAAACGATTTCTAACATTCATCTACAATTCAAATGCATGCAAATGACATTCATAATACAACATCCATTGAACATAAATATAAAACAAGAAAAATTGTCATTTTATATTAATGGTAGAACGTCAAATTACAGTAGTAGAGTCCGAGCTGCAATTGAGTATCGTCTCTCTACATTTCTCTCCCTACAACATGAATTATCTAACCCGACCGACCTCTACTTTTCTTACAATAAAAATATTTATACAAGAGGGGTTCTATGAGCTTCCCTCACAAGCTAAACTAATGGTGTCAAATCACCATTCAAAATGCCTATCAAAAGGGAAAATTACAATGATGGAAATCTACTCCAAATCGGATGCAGATCCCTTTTTTTGTCAGCCTATTAATGGTGACCTTATCTCCATCTTGTGCGAAAGCATGATTTGGCTCTTCCATCTTGTCTTCAATTAATGCTTGGATCATGCCTTGGATTCTCGAGGAAAAAATGAGAGGGTGACGCCTCTCCTTCCTTGAATGCACACCACTCGTGTAAATGAGTTGGCACGTGCTGAGGTGGAGCGATGCTCCTGCATCATACTCCAAAGAGACTGTTTCTTCATGTCCATATACCAATCTAAAAGGTGTCTACCCTGCAAGTTTCTTGCACGTAGTTCTATAGGCCCATAACACTGCTAATATCTTCAAATCCCAATCATCCATGTTTACATTACAAATATTGGTTAGGTAATTCTCCAATATCTTGTTAAATGATTCCATTGTCCCATTATCTTGATGATGGTAAGGAGTTATCTTCTGATGATGTATCTCAAATTCTTCAGTCATTGCATGGATAGTACTATTGATAAAATGAGTCCCCTGATCACTCATCAAAATTATAGGGAATCCAAATCTTGTGACTACTTGTTCAAATAAGAAGTGTGTTTTAGTCTCTGTGCTACAATCCTTCACTTTTGTTGCTTCAACCAATCTAGTCAAATATTATGTCGATGTAATAATATACCTTTCTCCTGATATTCTGGATGGTGGATTAATTGGTCCTACAAAATCTGTTTCCCACTTGTCAAACAATTTCAAAGTTACATGAGGTATCAGTGGCATCTCATCCCTCCTAGATGGATTTCCTACCCTATGGCAGACATCACAATTCTGACAATACTCCTTTGCATCCTTGTGAACCGTTGGCCACCATAATCATGCACACAATATATTTTGTGCATTAGCCTTCCCTGGATAGTGTCCTCCAACTATTCCTTCATGTGATTCTGCTAAAATGATAGGATGTTCATGTTCCATTACACATCTCCTTAGAATGTGTTTTGCACCAATTTTGTACACGTGACCTACAATCAATTGGTAGTATGCATCTCTAACCACCAGATTTTTCTTTTGCGTAGTATTATATTCCTTTGGGGAAAATTCTGTACTCAACAATTCAATAATGTTAGAAAAATATTCATCAACAATCTATACTGAAAACAATTGTGCATCCGGGAAATTTTCCTCCAATTTGCTTGGTTCCTCTCCATTAGTTATCCTAGACATATGATCTGGCCCTACATTCAGTCTTCTAGGATTCATAACTACTTCAAAATCAAACTCCTAAAATAAGAGTAACCATCTGCATATTCTTCCCCGCAACATTGGCTTGTTGACCATGTATCTAAGAGTAGAGTGATATGTAAACATCTTAAAATGCTGGCCTAACAAATAATGTACGAACTTCTACAATGAATATACCATAGCCAATCCTTCTCTTTTTGTTGTGTTGTAATTCGACTCTAAATACAAAATCTTCCTTCTTGCAAATTCTATAGGGTGATCTATATCACCTTCTCCTGGTTGTGTTAGTACTGATCCAAGCGCTATTGAAGATGCATCTACATGAGCATGGAACTCCTTTGACCAATGTGGAAACACCAAAATTGGCGCTGTCACCATTTTCTCCTTCAAGATTTCCAAACTTTGTCGACTCTCATCATTCCACTGATACTTAATTTCCCTTTTCAACAATTTATCCATGGACATAGTGATTTTTTGATCTGAAAATAGAAGGCTGACTTGTTATGCTATGCAAGCACCCTCTACTTCAATAAAATAAACTTTACAGGACCTTGCTTCATGTGTTAAAATATGCAAGATAAAATTATGTGCCAAGTTTATGCTTCTTCCTTTAAATGTTCATGTGTGAGAAAATGTTATTTTAAATGTTTAAATATGTACTTTAAATAAATACACAACAACACAACTTGCAACAAATAAACCATCAAACTCACAACAAGAACAACATGATTAAGGAGTTCACCCCTCTCCGGGCTACATCTCCTTGAGCCTCCATTAATGGACTTGGCTCTCTGGGATTAATTTGTCAAAATTTCTTTTACAAGATTCTGCTCAACTCCAATGGAAAAACATAATGTACCATTGGGATCCGAACACATAAAAACCCCAAAAATGACTAATAAAACTCTGAAAATGGATCATGGCTCATCCGAGCATGACCTCTTCTACATGTGGCCTTAAGCTTCCCTGAGCTTCTGTTTGGAAAAAACACCTGTAAAAGTCCTCAAAATCCTCTGAAACCTGTCCCAATGTGTTTAGAGCATAACAATTAGTCAAAAATGATTATTCATTCACAGAAAACAAACATAGGCTCACCAAAACATGTCCTCAATCAATGAGGGCTTCAAGCTCCCTAGAGCTTCCTGAAACTTAAATGGTTAAAAACCTACAAAATAAGTCTTCAAATGGCCTTGATAACAGTGCCAATGGATTCAGGATGTCCAAAAACCCCTAGCTGGGCTTTTACGGCACCTCAATCGACCAAAAAATGAGAAAGATAGGCCTCCTGCCATCCTCTTCCTTCAAGCTTTGTTGACTCTGGTTCGCCAAAACGCACCTCTGTGTGCTTGAACCCAGAACATGCTCCAAAACGCGTGTTTAAAACTAGTACAATGCAAAACCGAAAAATGGTGCAAACCGTCGAACCGTTAATAGAACTAAAACCCCCAACCGCCAAGCCGTTGGGCACATGGGTCCATGTGACTGTGCTCAAAAAGACTAAATCTCAAAGCAAATGAGAAATCGACAAGTGGTTCAAACGCGCGCGGGGGTTTGGATTCCGTTTAAACACGCGCGCATATGGTCATGTGGTGGTCCGCACCCAAACATTAATAACATTCAAATTTAAATATAAACAAAACCGTTTGTATTACAAGGCACATAGCGTGGGCTATTGGTAACCCACACCATGCAAAGGCGCTCCACCCAAGCGGGAGGTCCGGGGTTCGACCCCCACGGATTCCATATTGTTTTGAACAACCAACCAAAAACGGGGTGCCACGTGGCAGCCCACGTTTGGGCCACGTGGCACCAAACCATTCACCAATTAAATGCCACGTGTCAAAAATCTATTCGTCCACATGTTCTGCCAACAATGCTTTCCACATCAAATGCCACGTCCGTGTACGGTCATGCCATGTCATTTTGTACGGACTGTACGGACTGCACATTCAACATCCCTTTTTTTCCCTGTTTGACGATTCGAATAGATCGCGATATCTCTCGCTCTCGACGTCCGTTTGAGACGAAATGAGTTGTGTTGGGTTCGTGATGACGAGGGATACACTCTCGTTCGTTTTGAGGAAATTCCGAGAACGTTGATTTTTGAGCTAAAATTTGACCCCTGGTCCAGATTTTGATCATTTGTGCATATCCCATTATGAACTTCTTGTATTAACTTGTATGACCAAGTGTATATTTTAACTAGAACACTGACTTAGGTGGTGGTAGATTAACTATGAAAACAATTTTGGCAAGATCAACCAACAAACCTTGTTTACACACCACATGCCCTAACAAAATACCAAATTGTGCGTTGAAAATGAATTTCTTAATATTCAATGAAATATGACACTGTCTACACCTATATAACATAAATATTAAAACTTCAACATGATCCTTCAATAAAATAAACACTCTCCAATCATTCAAATAAACTTCCAAAAATTTATGAATAAAGTCTTTAAATGCAACTACTACTACTTTGGAAAAAATAACAGGGGCATTCTTCAACCCAAAAGGCATCACTGTGTACTAATACAAACCCAATTATGTAGAAAATCTAGTCTTATGTCGATCCTCTGGTTTTATTCTGATCTGGCGATATCGTGAAAATCCATCAGTAAATGAATATGCTTATTGTCTTCCTACATTCTCCAAAACTTCATATGTAGATGGGGTATGGAAGGGATCATGTAGGAAGGAATCATTCAACTTCCTCACGTCTACATAGATCCTTATTACCCCTTGGTTCTTCTCCTTGACTACCATAGGGATAATCCATTCAGATTCTTCCACAGGTTCTATGACACCATCCTCTAAGATTTTATCAATTTATGTCTTCACTTTTTGCTTATACATTGGATTCAACCTGTAAGGTCTCTGTCTTATTGGTCTAAAATCTAGCTTCAAAGGGATAGTCATCTCTCCAAGTTCTCCTGCAACCCATTTAATCTCTGAGAACATCACTAGAAATAGGTTACTGTACTCGCACAATAACTTTGTTATTCTTTCTACTATTTGGTTATCCTAATAGTCCCCAAGACTTGCAATCTTTGGATTCTCTTATGTTACAATGTTTACCTTATTTATCTTCAGTGGTGCATCAAAATATTTCGAATATAACTTTGGACCTTCTACTTCTCTTTCTCCTTCAGCTTCTGTAATCTTGATATCGTGTGGGTTTTCTTCTACTAGATCATCTTCCACGACGTGATTACAGTGTAGCAACTGCCTAATTATCTGTCGCTTTTGATTCTGATAAGTTGTTATAATTTCAACTTTCAGTTCTTCAAAGATCCTATCTATTACCAACTTTAGTGTTGCATCTATTTTTGGATTCTCATGTTCAAATGCAAATGTGATCACAAAATTATGCTACATCTCCTTCCAATTTGTAGTTTCTCTCACTACTAAATATGACCAAATTTTCCATGCTTTTTCGTTGCTATTGCAACACTTATTCATTGCCCTTGCCACAAAATTGGGTTTTATTTTTTGTGGATTTTTTTTCATCGCTATATCGACAAAGAAGAACTCATAGTGGAAATATCGATGAAAAATGGATTCCACATGCCATTCATTTGTGTTCCTGAATAATTTTTGTTTTTTACTGCAATCCATCATTATATCAATGATTTTTTTATATTATACGTCTATATTGCGATGAACATCCATCTGTATAGAGACACCAACACGTCGCAAAACACAAATGAAAATTATTTCTTTCCACGAAAATGCTATGTTTGGGACAAAGAAACGACCATATTGTGACAAAATACTGGTGATATATTGACAAACATATGTCTCTATAGTGACACAACTATGTGGAAAAAAACAAATGATTATCATTTGTTGTGAAGATATTGTTGTATTTGTGACACGTTTTTGTTGTTGTAGCGACGAGGACTATAGGTTTAAAAAAAAAACTGTGCGATGAGGACTGTAGGCTTATGAACTGGCATTAAACTTGGATGAGGTAGCCATGGCCCTTATTAATATGGAAAATGACACGGGCTTGATGGTTTTCCATGCAAATTGTACAAGGATCCTTGATATTTCATTAGCCATGATCTTCTTTGTGTGTATAAGGAAGCTCTAATCTAGTTCTCCCTAGGGGGGAATTAACTAGGATCTTGTCTCATTTATCTCAAAGTTTTTGGATCTTGGTATAATCACTAATTAGTGGCCTATTACTCTACTCAATGCTTCCTACAATATCTTAGCCAAAGCCCTTGTGTTTCAGTTGAGGTTCATTCTTCATAAGATCATTTGCATTAGCAAAATTTGGTGTTCATCCAGGGGTGATCATATATTATTGATATTGTTGTTGTTTGGATACATAGGTACAAAAAAAGGACTGAAGGATTTCAGCATGATTTGTCACCATTGACTTCAGTAGCACCACACCTATTATTACAGTCTTTGCATTGGAAGTAGGAAAACATCACTAAAACATACAAAAACAATCAAAATCCTTCATCGAGGAACGCAAAACGAAGCTAGATTTTCTAAAAAAACATAACAAAATCAGAATAAGAATTTCCATATCAATACAAAAATTCCCTAAGCCATTTGACAACACCACATTTAATCTCAAATGTCAAAATTTCATGTTTATAAATACTATGTAGAGAACAAATAATGGACCACTAGCAATATTGGAAGCCTTTAAATGCAAACAATTCTATAGATTTTCAAGGCTAGACTAATGAGCCATAATAAAAAAGGATAAAGAGGCTAGAACATTACCATATTATTGATTCATTCCATATATGAAACTGAGACGACCTTTTTTCAGGATAACAAGAAGATATCATATTGGAACTTCTGGATATCTCTGCAAATACTTTTTTCTTCTTGCGAAACATGAAATCTTCTATGTCCAAAACATATGAATCATGATTTACATGCATGAGTATATTAACAAGAAACTTGACCAAATATTTAATACATCTTTCTTGGGTTTGTCTAATTCCAACTCAATATAAAAACAATTGCTCCTTAATAAACTTCTTTGGTGGCATCAAATTCACTTTACAAACCTTAGATGTGTCGCATGATATTTTATTATCAAGCCCATTCATTATTCCAATATTATTCATCTCCTTAGGCATCATAATGAATTTATTTCCACTAGAATACTTGGGAATGTTTCTGAAAGACACCATTATCTATTGTGAATCTACTCTAAAAAACAACAAGTAGCAGATATCAAGCAAACTTCAATAGCAATTAATTTTATAAATATAGAAAGAGACACAATACCTTGAAAGGAAGAATTGGTTCCTTTTCTTCATGTAATTATCTATTGCAAGAAATTCATTATACAAATCACTTGAAAAGGTAGGTTCTTGTGCATTAGGAATGACTTCAAGCTTCTTGATCCCTTCCATTAGTTGAATTGTCAAGTGATGAGGATTAGAGGACTGCAAAGAAATAAAATAACAATTAATATCTTAAATGACACAAGTAGAAACATGTCTGCCACTCTCAGAAAGCTATTGGATAAAAAAGAAGAGAGTTCCACTAAAAGTTAGAAATCTTGACTTTAATACTGCAGACTAGTTGAAAAAACCTACAAATTCAAATCGGTAAATATTTTCACCATGCAGTAACGCGCAATAATTCACATGGTAAATTACATCAATAAACCTTGAAGGTTATCTTGATCTCTCATACAATTCTAATTAAAACAACTTGTTTTCCATATCATATGACGCAATTATTTTCAGCTGCAACCAAAATGCTTAAGTTAGAAATGAAAATAATTCAACTTCTGACAGGGTTTAACATTAAGAATCATACCAAACAATATGGTATCCCAACTACACATAATTTCAACATATGTGTGTTTGAATTACATGATAAAAATCAATCAATTAAATAATAAATACTTGCAATTTTTTGTATCTTTATTGGAACATAGGCATCATCCACCAGAAAGGTGAGATCTAGTGTTCCTTTTCTTTTCGCTCGTGCTTCTCTAGGATAATATTCCTTGCAATTGACACTAGGTTAATTTCCAACATCATGTGGAGCCCCAGTGTATGTACGACCTTGATTGGGCATGTCATGTTGCTAAAAATTAGTATCCTCATCAAGTGATTAGAGGCCAACCTCACGAGAGTAAAAAACCCTCATTGGTATGCTATGTCGATGTTGTGGCTACATTGGAGTATCAATGCTACCAATAACGACATCTGTAGGTTGTCCACTCTCAGGTTTTAAAAACTCCTACAAAAGGAATATGTGACCTTGTCAGATCATATAAAAAATATAAAACTAAAAATCATAAATGAATATGTGTCATAGCTAATAAAGTTATGTAAAGATGCCACTTCCCCCATAAGAATGTATTATATCTTTTAGCTCATTAATTCTTGCATTGATCTCCTCTATCACAAGTCTTCTGCTAATCAAACAATGTAATTCTATGTTTTCCCTTTTCAGGGCCTTCTAGACAGTTTCCATTGGGTTTGTAGAATAAAATATTTCTTCCTTAAAGACCTCATCATCCACATCGAGTGTGGACTACAAACATCAAACAATAAAATTAAGGAAATTAATTTTAACATTAAAGAAATTTAGTTACTATTATACACTAACACTTACCTGATGTGACACCTAATGCGACATTGCGGGTGACTTACCATGGTCACCATGGACTGATCTACCCTTAGGTGACTTCCCATGGTCACCCTGCCACAAGACATTAATCAATAAAATTAATGAAATTAATTGTAACATTAAATAAATTTAGTTATTGTAATCAAATTTAGTTATTATTAAACTAACACTTACCTGATGCGACACCCGATGCAACATTGTGGATGAATTCCCATGGACACCCTGGACTGATCTACCCCTAGGTGACTTCCCCTGGTCACCCTTCCACAATACATTAATCAATAAAATTAATGAAATTAATTTTAACATTAAATAAATTTAGTTATTGTAATCATACTTAGTTACTATTAACATTTTCCTGATGCAACACAGTGGGTTCCTTTCCATGGTCACCCTAGATGGATGTAGCTGGAGGTGACTTTCCATGGTCACCCTGACACAATAAATCAATCAATAAATTTATGAAAATAATTGTAACATTAAAAAAATAAGATATTTTAATCTTATTTACGTTTACCTTAGACGCATAAGATACTTTATTTGTTGTACATCGAGGACTAGCCCCTTGCCACAATATAATAAACATGTTAGCATATGGAAATATTGAGCTCATAAGCATGGAAAAGATCAAATGTTAACAACTATTATATAATATAAAAAGATTGTTTCTATTACATAGATGTTTACCTGATCAGAGCTTCCTCCACTAGGCTATGGCTTCCAACCATGATCACCCTACCAAAACACAATAAGAAAGACATATTCAAATTTAAAACTACATAATTAAACATGTTTAATAAATTTCATCAATGAAAAAAAACTTTAGTGAATTACTATTACATTGTTGTTTACCTCGGGTGAAGATGTTAAAAGTTGTGTCATATGACGACCGACCCCCTACCACAATATAATAAACATGATATAATATTGAAATATTAACCTCATAATAATGGAAAAGGTCAAATATTAACAACTATTATATAATAATAAAATTGTTATTACATCGAAGTTTACCTAATCAGAGCTGCCTCCAAGCCATGCAGGCTTTCAGGCATGATCACTCTTCCACAATACAAGAAGCAAGACAATTAATGCAAGTCATTCAGTTAAATGGTATATACGATAATTAATGGAAAAAAAAACAAATAATAAGAGTGATTGATCAAAGGTTGAGTTAAATGGTATATAATATATTTACCCCCATAGTAACATCCCCTCCATCTATTCGATCCAAATTGTAATCGATCACCAACTCTTCACCTACAACTATTGATTTTGTTGCACATACAAATATACGATTTCCTTCATGCCCCATCAAATATGAAATTCGGTTTCTTAGTTGTTGTCTCTGGTTGTGTACTATTTATAAATCTCGGAATGTTTTCAGAAGCTTTTGGCCTTCCATCAATATACATAGTCTCCTCTTTGTTTTGATTGTTGGTCACTAGTTGTATATAATTTGTAGCAACTCCATATCTCCACATACTTCACGTATATTAGACCAACATCAACCATTGATTGTATTTGTAGCATGGTTTGACATACTCCATCAATTAAGTTACAATGCCATATTTTACCTTTATTCCATCCATGGAAAATAGCCTCAATCCATGTAAGGATGATGGAGCAATGTGATACATCCTCCCATTGATGAAGAAATGTGTGTCCAATTGAGGTATCTCCTTAGGTACCCATCATTGCACTAGATATATATACCTCAAGGGAAACTCAATGTCACCTATTCTCTCATCATCATAATCACATGACCCTTCTTCGACAATAAAAAATTCCATGCGTCTACACAATCTTCTCCTTACCTTTTCAACTCTAGTTGATCTAGAACTGTTAGATCTAATACAATACGTCTCACTTTCAACCTCTCCTAGTATATCTTGATCCTCAATCGAGGAAGATAGATCTAAAAGGTACCTATTTGGTGGTACCTACACTCAATTAAATGAGAAGATAAGTTAGTGAGCTAAGTACTTTAGAAGATATGACAATTGTTTACTTGAAAGTCATGAAATGTGAATTGCATTCAACAAGCATGGTTTAATTACATAGAAATAAGATAAATATGATCATGAAATAAAGCATGGTGTATATAAATTTTATGCATCCTACTACTGATGTTTAGATTCAGACTTACTACTTGCCTCCAAGCCCACCAATTTTTTTTGTTGGAGTCTTCTTCTTCAACCAACTTTTAGAGTAGTTATAGTCTACATCGGATTTTGAAGGATAACGAAGGTCAGATTCAAGTTTTCATATGAAAATCCAAGTAGTGTTTGACGAAATATTTAGAATCAATTAACTTTTCAAAAACATCCAACCTTGGGCCAACATCATCTCACATCAAATGATATTCCTCCAAAGTTTCCAGGGTAAGGGTAATGGAAAGCGAATTTTGCATTTTTTGCTATGATGACTTAAGAATTGGTCTCCATAAAATTGTTCATGGTAGGTGCTATCCCACATCTCTATGTGTATTATACAAGGGATATATTTGAAGATCTCCCCCATGGTTTACTATCCCAATTGGTCTACTAGGAAGAGCTCCTACATTAAATGTATAGATCCCTTGCCAACTTGTCAACACACTATTTGTGATGTAGAGTGTTCTAGGGATCCAACAAGATGCAGCAACATAGAGTTGGTCCAACTCATACAAAAAGGTAGAAGAAACGATATACTTGACTCACAAGCTTCCACTACAATTCCATAATAACAAGTTCACACAATTCACCCTCCTTTCTAAAATAGAAAAAAAGGCTCAAAGGAAGCTATGTGGGGAAATAATGATAAGGAGTTCCATGTTCCAAATGTTGAGCCAACAAATAATGATTGGGGCCATTCCAAAGAAAAACGATGACACTCCTCCAAATGCACATCTCATCACATGTATTCAGGTTATAGTTATGGAAATTTATGCCCTTCACTTTTTGAGTTTTAAAGGAAAATCTGGGATGAAAAGAAGCCTAGTTCACTCCATGGTCATGACTTTCCAAAAAATATTTGACAACAACATCACCCACTCCAAAAATATATGTGTTCATTTGTGTTAGCCTTAAAATTTCATTAGTTGGAGAGACAATTTTCTTCGTTAGAGAACCAGTATCCCATACACAAACAATTTGATCCAACGAGGTTGAAACAACCAAATCCTTCTTGTGATGAAAATAACACGTTACAATGTACATAATGATTGTGGACAGTAAGGATAGATATGAAAGTTTGAGATTGCCATTTCCATATCCTTATTGTATGATCATCACTTGCACTAAAAATCCAAGGATACTCATTATGGAACTGAAGTGTCTGGATGTAACCAAGATGCCCCAAACTTGCACATGGCCTCATTCACACCCAATCATAAATCTCGAAGTTGGGTTAAAAGTTAGATCACCAAAAAAATTGCCACTCGACCAAATATCCATGGGAAATTACTTAGACAACTATAAAGTGGAGAGAAAAGGAAATGTGATCTACTTGATCCATGGCATTTTTATCAAATATAAGAGTGAACCACACAACACATGGATGTGTTCAATACCCCCTCCTTGTCAGTTGTCACCCAGGTGTTAGAGACCCTCCTAGACAAGATATAGAATGTATTCAATGAAGTATTGGTGAAGGGTTATTGGACCATTGAAGGACTATCTTAGGGATCAATCATGAAAACATCCAACAAACTAGTCTGTATCCCCTTTTGTCAACAGATACCTCTAGCATGACATGGCATTATCCTTCCAAGCCTACAACAAGCATCTAGGATTGTTTCTCTCCAAGTTGGATCTATGAATTATATGAGTGCATGGACAGGGAGAATGTAAATATAAAAGTTCAATTTAACTCTCTCTAAATGGATGGCAGCCCTCTTGTGAACACAAAGTTGAAACTAACATTTGCTGGAGGAAATTATACAGAATTCACGACATCTCTTCATATCATTTTTAGTCATGTATGGCAGTCATGAAAACTCTTCATATAATTTTCATTCATGACAACTTTTCATATCATTAGAGGAAAGTGTCTCTAATTTACATTATATATGTGGGAAATTACACTTACATGTTTATTGACATTTTCGCTTATCTTCAATTGACAATGAACCTTTGTGAGCAACTCAAAAAGTGGTAGTGGATTATTTCCTGTGGTGCATGTGTGAATATCAAAAAGAGTGTTTTCATCCAAATAAGGTTGAAATTTTGGAAAGGTACGCTTATGATGAGAGAAACTCCATCCTATAAATGTTATGTCTCGTAAATATTGAGTTTTCAAATGCTCACAACATCATGTATACCAAGCTGAGAAGGAATATCCAATCATGATGCATTTTCTCCAATTTGCTAAAAAATGGTTTGAGGACCATACTAAATATATTTAATCTTATGTTTTTCTTGAGGTTTAAACCATTTCTTATCCAAGTAAAGTAAATTATATCACCGATATAAAAATATTGAGGACCTAGATGTCAATCATGAAGAATGTTGTATTTTCCACAAGTATTCAATAAGGTATTGTTGGTTACTTGGGCTGACCCAGGTTTTGATATCAAATAGGTTTCCAAACAAAACCTCAAAACTATCAACCCTCCTGGTAAACCAGAGGGCAATGCTGTGCATAGGGTTCACAACGAAGTCTTACCCGAGATAGATTTTATGGGGGACTTCAATACTCAGGTGTTTGTAGTCTAGGAATGAGTGGGGATTGTAGTTAGGTATTTTTCCTTGTGCATCCTCATCATTGATCATTCATATACTTCTATTATTTATTCATCTTTAACCCTAGGTATGCATGTTGTTATAACTAATTTTAACCATTCATTCTTGAGCTAATGATTAACAAAATAGTAAAAGCATTCATTAAAAATCACATAGAACACAATGTTTTACCGTGGTTCACCCCCTCCTGGGGATACATCCACAAAGATATGTCTTATATTCTCTTCTATTTATTCTGTTGCAAAATATGCAATGCGTTGTAACACACCCATGATGGGGAGAAAATAATTTTTTTTTTGTCCTCCTTACAGGAACATATTCTTTTCCTCTACGATTCCTAATTTGGGAAGTCCAGGACTTAGCCTGACCCTCTGATCAAGGTTCTCTGATTCTCTAAGTCAAACAATACTTAGAGACCTTGATAATCTCACCTCTTAATCAAACACATGACCTTCCGACTTCTAGTGCAGGTATTATGATACCCGCCACCTTCTCCTTCGCGCTTCAGCGAAGTCTCGGAGTTGGTGTTAGCCCCTTTTCTCTTGGCCCCTCCTCGGATGTGAACTTGGGCGATGACCTCACGCAAACACATAATTGCGAGCGCGACCAAAGGAGGTTTGAAACCAAACTAATTTTCGGCCTGCAATTCTCCTCGAGCCTCCATGTGTCCTTTCTCCAAAACTGGGGTTTGGATTGTGACCTGTCCTCAACTTTTTAAAGTTTGCACACCTCCAATCCCCATAATGCAATGGGACCATCTATCTACCGATATTGATGATACTGTTTGAGCTAATAGTTCAGATCTTCCATGTTCAAATCCACGGACTAGATCTACCCCTCCCAAATCAACAGATGTGATCTCCTTTTTGATTCTGGATTTCATACTTTCCAAATCTCAAACCCTTCTTTCCTTCATACATCAATCTTCCAAATTTGATGATCTGCAGACACCTGTCCTCCTAAATCAATGACCCTGCTTCTACTTCAGGAGTTTTACCTTTCAACTAGATCAACAGTCCTGTGGCCCTCTTCTCGATCAACGGTCGAGATCTCCTTCGGGTCTCTGGACTTCTAAGATCTCAAATCTCAAACTCCACCCTTTTTCCCAATGGATTTTATCCGAAGGCTATAATTCACTGACGTGTGTCCACTTGATCTGACAATCAAGGATTACTTTGGATCTTTACCCAGATTCCAAAGATTTGTTCCACCTGTCCTCTGGATATGACGATCGAGGATTGCTTCGGGTCTTTACCCGGAGTTCATAGATTTACACCACGTCTCCTCTAGATATGACGACTATGAATTACTTCGATAATTTACTCGGAGTCCACAGATTCACTCCACGTGTCCCTCTAGATCTGGAAGTCCAGATTCACTTCGTGTCTTCGGGATTCAGGAATCTCAACTTTCAATTGAAAAACCTTGAACATATTCCTCCGGAGTCCACGATTTGTCACCACGTATCCCTCTAGATCTAGCAGTCTATATTCACCTCATGGTGATGGATGACTTCAAATTACTTCGGGGCTTCGAAACTTTGGTAAGTACCCTTCTTCTACGTGTGCCAAGTGCTAAGGTTTGTGCACCTTTCTTAGATCAGAATGTTGTTGATCCTTGGTGTTGTGATCCAATGGCCACTGTCGCTCCTCCTCCTGATATTGTTACTTACTCTGACTTAGAATATTTTCTAAGTGCTCGAAGGATTCGACCTTTTCTCCTCTTACGGGCTCGTCTCCTAGATTTTGTTTGCACTCTTGAAAATGCTATCTCTTCTGAGATTGATCTCCTTGAATATTTTTCCATCCCATGCACTCCTTGCATTTCAGGGATCACATCAAAATCAGATTGAACGTTCACATAAATTGTGAGGCCCCAACATGCGTACTCTTTACCAGAGAGTTTGACCTCCGCAATCTAGAAAGTGCTTTCTTGATTCTAGTCTAAACGGGATCGTTGATCTTCCAAACCGTCGATATCAATGACAAGGGTGAATTGTGGGCCACGAACGAGAGCGTCTGCTATTTTCACCTTCGTGCTATGTAGTGATTCCCCACCCTCAATCTCCATTCATAGATTGACGATTCATAGAAATGGCGGGGTTCAACTTGACTATTATGCAATTTGACATCTCAGAGCATCGAGCTCCAAGGTTCCTAGACCCAGGTCACATGGATCTTCATATAAATCCTGGGCTATAATCCCCGCTCTTAGTCGGGTTTTTGGTTAAGGTAATAGGTGAAATTTCAAAGTCTCCTAGACTACTGGTCTGAAGGGAACACCTTCCCAACTCACATAGCTTTAAGTTCTGAATCAAGGAAAAGTAACTTGTGAGGTTACCAAAATGGTAGTTATGCCCAGAGGCTTGCTCTGGCTTCCAAACGGTGATGCAAATTCTTAGGGAAAGCACCTTCAAGTGATTAAACCAGGATGTATGGAAATTCAAGAAGAAATATATGTTCTCAAGGGAATGAATGCATACTCATAACTTGATCATTTAATATGGAGAAATAACCCTTTATAGACATGTAAATACTCACATGCATCCATTATTTACAATTCAAAGGATAAGGCAAGAAAACACTTATTATAACCATAGAGTGTGATGCGACTGCTAAAAGGGGTGCTTGTTTCCACCCAACCATAGGCCCAGTCACTCCCAATGGATTTATCACTGGCCATCCCCGAGCTTAAGCCACAATGATTTGAGATTCAATCTCTTACTTCTAGCTCAAAGAAAGTTAGGGACGAAGGTTACTCTCCTTCTCCCCATACATAAATATATAAATACGAAGGTTACTCTCCTTCTCCTGGCTCAATCTCTATTTTTTGTGATCAAAACTCACTGTTCCTCTTTCATTCCTTCCTCAGAACCGAGAGTTTCCACTCTCGTCTCTGCATTTTTCTGCAGGTTTTCCTCTTCCTACCAAACTTTCTTCCTTGCCTTAACAATATTGCATGTGGCTCTAATTCCCAATATGTGGTAAGGTATTGAAGCCTTATGGATGGGCGGTCTGCCCCATCCCCTCATTAAATCTTGAGGAGGTCTTCCCTCCTACCAGCCCAACTGTAATTCATTCCCGGGTCAGAGGGTTGTTATGATCTGAGCAATTAATTCCAGCATGGTACTGTTTCGGTGGAGTTTAACGCAACCATTCCAGGTCCCCTCCCCCATATTTCATAGAATTCATGGTTTTCTCTTATCACATCCCCTCTTTCAGCAATCATGCAACATGTAACCATTTTCTATTAAAATAACAAAATTTACATTCATAGACCTTTTGTACAAAGGTCCATCAAATCAAACATTCACACTTTTAGGTTTGCCATAGTTCCTTGGACAATATAGTTATATTTATAGACAGAGGGAAACAGGGTGTTACAATTCCCTCCCCCTTAAAGGAACATCGTCCTCAATGTTCTATCAGTCAACATGACATGCATGTACAAGAGTAAACAAAATCGGATATGTATGTCTCATGGTATGATCCATTTCCCACATAGCCTCATTTGGGCCAAAGTGTTTCCACTGCACCTTGACATGTGCAATGGTTCAGTTCATGAGTGAGGTTTCCTTCCTATCTAATATGCATTGGGGTTCTTGCAAGAATTCTCCCTCTGGCTCCACCTAGATCACAGATTAGTCAATTATTTTATTAGCATCATGTACATATTTCTTCAATAATGAAACATGAAAAAAATTATGTTCCTTTACAGTGGGAGGGAGTTCTAGCCTATAGGATACATGTCCCACTCTATCTAATACTTCAAAGGGTACAAAATACTAAGGTGCCAATTTGGCACAGGGTCCCATTCTTAGTGAACTCTTCTTGGGTCTAACTCTGAGATAGACATGGTCTTCGATCTTGAACTCTCTGGGAGTCCTCTTTCTGTCGGCGTAACTTTTATGTCTATCGTGAGAAATCTTAAGATTTTGTCTTATCTGAACCACTTGTTGTTCCATTTATTTCATCATGTCAGGTCCAATTGTAATTCTATCCACTGGGTTACTCCAACTAATTGGAATCTTTCACTGTCTACTATAGAGGGCTTCAAAAGGACTCACATTCAAGGATTCCTGATAACTATTGTTGTAGGAAAACTCTACCAATGGTAGGTAGTCTTCCCACTTCTTAGGCTGATGCATTACATGCATCCTTAGCATGTATTCTACTATTTGGTTCACTCTTTCTATCTGTCCATTAGTTTGAGGGTGATAAGCTGTGATGAACAACAATTTTGTCTCAAAACCAACCATTATGGATTTCCAAAAGATTGAAGTGAATTTAGTATCTCGGTCAGATACAATTTCCTTGGGCATGCCATGGAGTATAAATATCTCCTTCATGAAGATGCTGGCAATATCTATGGCCTTGAAAGTTGATTTGACAGGAATGAAATGACCAGACTTACTCAGTTTTTCCACCACAACCATGATGGCATCATTTTCTTGGTCGAATTTGGTAATCCGGTGATGAAGTCCATGGATATGGTTTCCCATTTCCATTATGGGATTGGTAGGGGATGTAACAAACTTGCTAGATGTCGGTTTTCTGACTTAACTTGATGGCATTCTAGGCACTTAGATAAATAGTTAGCTATGTCTTTCTTCAATCCAAGCCAACATAATTGTTTCCTAGTGGTCGTGATAATTTTTTGATATCTTGGGTGACTGGTATATGGTATATTATGTAGTTCATCCATTATGAACCTCTTTAAGTTGTCACAGTTTGGAACATACAATCTATTTCTGTAAGTCAACAAACCTTCTTCAAGCATCTGGTAGCCTTCATATTTTAGCCCTGTAGGCTCTTGCCTTAGGTTTGAGGTCACGGTCTTAAAGAATGCATATGTTTCTTGTGCATTCCTGACTCTTTCCCTGACATCCATTTCACAAGTTCTTATCATTTCCAGATGAATCATTTTTATACTTCTGCTAAGGGCATCGACCACCCTATTTTCCTTTCCTTTGATGTGTTTGATTTCGAAATCAAACTCACTAAGGAGAGCCATCCACCTAGCTTGTTTGACATTGAGTTTTGGTTGATCAAACAAGTGTCTCAATCCACAATGGTCTATGATAAGTACAAATTTCCTATCCAGGAGGTAGTGCCTCCACATTTTTAAAGCATGTACTATGGCAGCCAATTCTAGGTCATGGGTCACATAATTGATCTCATGCTCATTTAATTTCCTGGACGCATAGAAAATTACACGTCCCTCTTGCATAAGGAATCCTCCGAGTCCTTCCTTGCAGGCATCTATACACATGAAGAAATAATTATCCAGGTCTGCAATCTTTAGCACGGGTGCATGGGTCAAGAGGTATTTCAGTTCCTAAAATCTTTCTTCACATTTTGATGTCCAAATGAATTTAATCCCCTTTTTCTAAAGGGTAGTGATTGGACAACCAATCTTCAAAAATCCGTTTATGAACCTTATATAGTATCCTGCTAAGCCCATGAAGGACCTAATATTAGATACATCCTTCAGGGTAGGCCATTCCATAATAGATATGCTCTTGTTGGGGTCTATTTCCACCCCTTCCTTAGATATGGCATGTCCTAAGAAATGGACTTTCTTCTAAAAGAAATCTCACTTGCTAAACTTAGCGTAGAGATGATGCTCTCTTAGTACTTGAAGTATGAGTCAAAGATGTTCTTCATGCTCCTCCCTGTTCTTGGAGTAGATTAGGATATCATCAATGAAAACCAATACAAATTTGTCCATGAATTTGTTGAGTACATTATTCATCAAGCACATAAAAGCGGTGGGGGCATTGGTTAACCCAAATGGCATCACCACAAATTCATAATGACCATACCTCATCCTGAAGGTTGTTTTTTGGATGTCTTCATCCTTAATCCGAACTTGGTGGTATCCATACCTTAAGTCGATCTCCGAGAAGATGGAATCACCTCCCAATTGGTCGAACATGTCATCGATTCTTGGTAAGGGGTACTTGTTCTTTATGGTTGTCTTATTAAGTTGTCTATAATCTATGCATAGTCAGAGTGTGACATCATTCTTTTTCACAAACAAGACGGGTGCTCCCGACATAGATACACTGATTCAGATGTAGCCTTTTTCCATCATCGCCTTTAGTTGTAGCTTGATTTCAACCATCTCTGGCGTGCTCATTCTATATGGTGTTCTAGATGCTGGTACGCTCCTGGTTTATGTTCTATCAAGAAGTCGATATCCCTTCTAGGAGGTAGACCTGGTACCTCTTCTAGGAACATGTCCTTGTAGTCTCTTAATATGGGGTGGTCCTCTAGGTTTGGTTTTTCATTCTCAATAGATTCCAGTACCTGTATGGAATATAAGGGCCACCCCTTTCTGCAATACTTTTTCATTTGAAGGGCTGATATTTGTCTCATTGAGACAGGATTCTAAATCCCTTGGAGGGTCATTTTTCTCCCTTCTTCATTTACACATTCTAAAGTTTTATGATAAAAGTCCAATTTAGTTTTATAAGCATCCAATCAACAAGTCATAAGATCCCAGGGGAAGTATGTTAAGGGTCGCTCGAGTGGGAAATCCACCCATGATGAATTGACATGCTGGTATGACCTCTGCCACCTTTATTTTGGTCCCAGTGGCTAATCGCACCAACCATGGTTTAACATGTCTAATTGGTTGCAATTTACACTTATCAACAATATGAGGGGCCACATAACTTAAATTAGAACTTGGGTCAATTAAAATAGAAGGTAGATGGTTGGCGATCATACCTTTTAGCTCCACTACTGAAGCTTGGTGGTCAGATTGATTATTGTCCAAGGCTACATAGATTCATGACATGCTCCTAGCCACATCGTTGACGGTGGTAGCTTCTTGGATATTATAGATTCTCTTACTGTTCTATTTTCTGTGTGGGAAGTCCCTCAATCGATGATATTCTCCACAACCCCAACATTTTAAGGGTTCCTTCTTTAGGTTATAGGTCTTTTCTGGGAATGTCTTAAAAGGTTTATTTCCACTTTGAGAGGGGAAATTTTGTTGATATACACTTCTAGTAGGAAGGCTCCTTCTAGAATATTTTCCATAGTTCTTAAATCTTTAGGATTTAAACCCCTTATTCTGGAATCCCGAACTACTCCTCTTCTTCCAATCCTCATGAGGTCTTGTCTTACTCCCAAACTGTTCATAAAAATACCTTGCTTTCCAGATGGTTTCTTCTAAGGTATTTGGTTCGTCAAACTCAATACTGTCCCGGTAGGTCTGAGGTAACCGACTAATGAACCACTTCTTTTTTACTTTTTCATATTTTATGTAGGGTACATACCTCAATAGTTCAAGGAATTTATTAACAAATTCATCTATGGTGAGCTTCCCTAGCCTGAGTTCATAGAATTCCTTAGTCTTCCAATCCATGTATCTCTCTGACAAATACTGCTTCCTAACGTATTACTCAAACTGTTTCCATGTCAAGTCCTTCTCATGGACTCCTTTCACATTCCTAAGGTCTTCCCACCAAATGGAAGCCTTTCCATTCAGGTTAAAGATGGCTATTCGAACCTTCAAGTTTTCATAGTATTCATGAACCTGCAGTATTTATTTAAACCAAGCAGCCAAACTTCAACCTCTTCTCCCCTCCTATTATCTCCATTGAAAGAGGGTGGTTTGGGTTTCTTGAATTCTTTAGGATCATGATTTTTGGAACGCTTCCTCTTCTTTCCTTTCCTTTGAGAATGTGAGATTTCTCTGCTACAAGAAGATCCTTTGGATTTTCCATCTTCCTTTCTAGAGGACTCTATCGATGAGTGTCCCCTACCTCCAGGTTGGGCCTTCTTCAAGGTGCTTCTCCTAGTGTGGTCACTTATGGAGTCATGTTTTAAGATCTCATGTGGACTTTGACTTCTCTTCTTATGTTGTCGGTCCACATGACTGGTTGTGGGTTCATGTTGTAGTTGCCTCTGCATGTCAGAAAATCTCTACAGCAAGACTGTGTTAATTTATATTTGTTTTTCTTTCTCCTTTATCAATCTCTCGTTTTCAGCCTTGCAACTCTGTAATTCGGACCTAAGGATCCTTACAGTTTCATCCAAATCAAGAGGGGTTTCCACCATCCTCCTTTCATCATATTCTTCATCTCTATTATGGGAGCCATCCCCCACTTAATGGCATGTCACCATCATTTATTCTTGAAGTTTTCCCATGATTTATTGACTGCTCGACTGTTGAAAAAAACACTTATTGTTAGCTAAAAGTCTATTAGTTCATGAACAATGCACGATTCAATTTCTTAAATGCACACACACAGTAGAAAGTTTCATTCTTTTCTTTAATAACATTTTTAACTAAACTTTTTAAGAAAGAGGTAAGGTAGAGTGTCACTCTTTTTAAAGTACTCCAAATAGAGTTTTTAAGCGACTAGTCCATGAGCCCAAGCAAGCCAAGTGTTGTAAACATGCTCTGATACCAATTTGTAACACACCCACAATGGGGCGGAAAAAAATAAATTGTCCTCCTTATAGGAACAAATCCTTTCCCTCTACGATTCCTAATTTGTGAACTCCAAGACTCAACTCGACCCTCTGGTCAAGGTTCTCCGATTCTCTAAGTCAAAAAAGACTTACATACCTTGATAATATCACCTCTTAATCAAACACATGCCCTTTTAACCTTTGGTGCAGGTCTTATGATACCCGCGACCTTCTCCTTCGCGCTTCAGTGAAGTCTCAGAGTTGGCATTAGCCCCTTTTCTCTTGGCCCCTCCTCGGATGTGACCTTGGGCAATGAATTCATAAAAAAACACAATTGTGGATGTGGTTAAAGGAGTTTTGAAACCAAACTAATTTTCAGCCCGAAATTCTCGTCGAGCCTCCACATGTCCTTTATCCAAAACCGAGGTTTGGATTGTAGCCCGCCCTCAAATTTTTAAAGTTCATGCACCTCCAATCCCCACAATTCTACGGGACCGTCGATCTCCTAATCTTGATGGTACTGTCTGAACTGACAGTTCATATCTGCCCTTTTCAAATCCATGGACTAGATCTGCCCCTCCTAAATCAATGGATATGATATCCTTCGTGATTCTGGAATTCAGACTTTTCAAATCTCAAACCCTGCTTTCCTCCATACATCAATCTTCTGGAGTTGATGATCTATGGACACATGTCCTCCTAAATCAATGATCCTGCTTCTAATTTAGGCATTTCAGCTTTCAACTAGATCAACGATCCTGTGGCCCTCTTCTCGATCAATGGTCAAGATCTCCTTCGGGTCTCCGGACTTCTGAGATCTCAAATCTCAAACCTCACCCTTTTTCCCAATGGCTTTTATCCGAAGGCTATAATCCACTAACGTGTGTCCACTTGATATGACAATCAAGGATTACTTCAAGTCTTTACCCAGAGTCCACAAATTTGTTCCACCTTTCCTCTAGATCTGAGGATCGAGGATTGCTTTGGGTATTTACTCAGAGTTCGCAAATTTACGCCACGTCTCATGTAGATCTGATGACTATGAATTACTTCGAGACTTTACCCAGAGTCCATAGATTCACGCCATGTGTCCCTCTGGATATGGCAGTCCAGATTCACTTTGGGTCTTCGGGTTTCGGGAATATCAAATTTCAATTGAAAACCCTCAAACATATTCCTCCCGAGTCTGTGATCTGTCTCCACGTATCCCTCTAGATCTGGCGATCCAGATTCACCTCCTGGTGATGGACGACCTCAAATTACTTCGGGACTTTGGAACATTGGTAAGTCCCCTTCTCCTACGTGTGCCAAGTGCTAAGGTTCGTGCACCTTGATTAGATCATATGGTTGTCTATCCTTGGCATTGTGATCCAACGACCACTATCACTCCTCCTCCCGAGCTTCTGAATTACTCTGACTTAGAATTTTTTCTAAGTGCTCGAAGGATTCAACCTTTTCTCCTCCTACGGGCCCATCTCGTGGATTTCGTTTTCACTCTTGAAAATGCTATCTCTTTTGATCTTGATCTCCTTGAAGATTTCATCGTGCCATGTGCTCCTTGTGTTTCAGGGATCACATCAAACTCAGATCGGAGGTCAACGACGATCAATGGTTCACAGAAATTGTAGGGCCCCAACATGTGTACTCTTTACCAGAGATTTCGACCTCTGCAATCTCGAAAGTGCTTGCTCGATTCTAGTCTAATCGGGATCGTTGATCTTCCAGCTCATTGAGATCAACGACAAAGGTGAATTGTGGGCTTCGAACTAGCACATCCGCTATTTTCACCTTCGTTCTCTGCAGTGATTCCCCACCCTCAATCTTCATTCATAGATCGACGGTTCATACAAATTGCGAGATTCAACTTGACTATTATGCAATTTGACATCTCAAAGCCTCGAGCTCCAAGGTTCCTAGACCACGGTCAAATGGATATTCATATAACTCCTGGGCTATAATCCCTGCTCTTAGTCAGGTTTTTCATTAAGGGAATAGGCACAAGTTTAGAGTCTCCTAGACTACTGATCTAAAGGGAACACCTTCCCAAATCCCAGAGATTTAAGCTCTGAATCAAGGCAAAGTAAATTGTGAGGTTACCAAAATGATAGATATTCCTAGAGGCTTGCTTTGACTCCATAACGGTGATGTAAATACTCAGGGAAAGAGCCTTCCAGTGATTAAACCGGGACGTATGGAAATTCAAGCAGAGATATAGGTTCTCAAGGGAAGGAATGCATACTCATAAATTAATCATTTAATATAGATAAAGAACCCTTTATATACATGTAAATACTCGCATGCATCCATTATTTACAATTCAAAGAATAATGCAAGAAAACACTTATCAGAACCATAGAGTGTGATGGGACTGCTAAAAGGGGTGCTCGTTTCCACCCAACCATAGGATCAATCACTCCTAATGGATTTATCACTGGCCACCGCCAAGCTTAAGCCACGATCCTTTGAGATTCAATATCTTACTTCCAGCTCAATGAAAGTTAGGGACGAATGTTACTCTCCTTCTCCCCATAAAAAAATAGATAAGGACAAAGGTTACTCTCCTTCTCCTGGCTCAATATCTATTTTCTATGATCATAACTCACTTTTACTCTTTCAGTCCTTCCTCGGACCCGAGAGTTTCCACTCTCATCTTTGCATTTTCCCGTAGGTCTTCCTCTGCCCACCACACTTTCTTCCTTGCCTTCCTCAACAAGATTGTGTGTGGCTCCAATTCCCAGTCTGTGGTCAGGTCTAGAAGCCTTACAGATGGGTGGTCTGCCCCATCCCCTCATTAACTCTTGAGGAGGTCTTCCCACCTACCAGCCCAACTGTAATTCATTCCTGGGTCAGAGGGTTGTTCTGATCTGAGCAATTAATTCCAGCATGGTATTGGTTCGGTGGAGGTTAACGCAACCATTCTGGGTCCCCTCCACCACCTTTCATAGCATTCATGGTTTTATCTTAGCACATCCGCTCTTTCAAAATTCATGCAACATGTAACCATTTTCTATTAAAATAACAGAATTTACAATCATCAACCTTTTGTACAAAGGTCCATCAAATCAAACATTCACACTTTTAGGTTTGTCATAGTTCCTTGGCCAATATAGTTATATTTACAGACTAGGGGAAACAGGGTGTTACATGCACGCATTACATCTTTAGTATTACAAACAAAGTGAGGGTAAGTACACTCTGGGAGGCTAACTAGATCACACCATGCTCCTTAGCCTGTGACCTAACACTAAAAAATTATCTTATTCGACCCTACCACAAGAACCATAACAAAACTTACTACCATATATAGCTTCTGAACTCCCTACCTAGATCTCCTAGGTATTTATTTATACTATTATACCAACTTATAACCATTACAATATTTGTCAAAAAACCTATCCTTAGCATAGTTATGCCTATATACATGCGCGCCCCATTGCTTTTTCCTTCTTTTTCTGCCTGCTTCTTTCCTGCCTCCTAAGGTGCGTGCTTCCAAAAATAGACCTTCTCTTCCAAAATTAGGTCTGCACCCAAAATAAATCATCTTCCAGAGTAGGCCTGTGCCAAATGGCCCCCAACATTGACATGTGGCTCGTCTTGAGCCACTCAAGCGGTGTTTCTCCCTACATGACCTTCTCCAAGTGATGAAACTTTCCTTCTAATTCTTCCCATTTGGATTTTTATTGCGCAACTTTCTCTGTGAGATCCTCTACCCTCTCCATTGTAATGTAGTCCTTCATAGACTCTATGCTCTTGACATGAACCTGATCCATTCTTTGAATTTTCCTCCTCCAGTTCTAAAATTATTTGTGTTTCTTTCTCCTGGAGAGGTTATAATTGGGCTTCCCTTTCCTGCTTGTTGATCTGTGCAGTATTCAATTTTGTCTACAGGGTCTTCATCTCCCACGTGCCTTTCAATCATTCTGTAATCAGGGATAATTTTAAGGATGGAAATTTATCTCAAAATGTAGAAACCTTGGCGAATCTTACTGGTATTTAATATGCAAACTATAAAATTTTGGCGATATTTTTGTAAAAATATTCAAATTTATAAGGATTTAATATAGATTCTATAAAGTTTGTGCTATTTTTAAGAATTTTATTCTATAGAATTTGGGCTAATAAATTTTAGAAAAGTGAATCTTTTTTTTTGGAAAAAGCATGGAAAATTAGCCCATGAGGGAAATTTATCCCCTAAAATAATCCCTATATGTAATATTCATGGCCTTCTCTCGTTGTTTCAATTCTTGTATTGGAATGCTGATTTTCTCCTCTTGTTGGTCCAGATGTTGGACCCTCTCATCTTCCTCCAAAGTCATCCATAAGTGTGCGGTATTGTCAAAAATATTTGTGACCTCTTTGTCTTCTCTTTCGATCATTTAAGTTTGCAGGGTTGTTTGTTGTTCCCTTTCAGCGATGAATTTAAGAGGATTTGTTGGTGTTAATTTATCCTTGATTTCCTCGATTTCCTTCATGTAACCTTTGAGCATATTGACCATGATTTGAATATGTTCTTCAACGTTGCTCATGGATGCCTGTGCGTTATCCAAAATATTTGTGAAGACTTCCTTCAGATTTTTCTCAAGGTTATCTACACGCTACTTCTCCTCCTGTGTCTCCAATCAGACCCGCTCTACCACAATTTGTAGTGCATCCTTTCCATCTCTAGTGACTTGCAATTCTTTCATATCTTCTATGGCTCGTGATTGCACTTCCTGTGTGACACTGACTTTAAATTTGTATAGTGCCTTAGTTGGTATTTTAGCCAAGACCAACTCTACCTACGCCAGGTCTTTAAGTGGTGTCTGTGCCATGGCCTCCTAGAGCTACAACATATATGTTGTAATGTGGAAGCTAGGACTTTCTTGCACTACGAGTTGGATTGTTTCTTCCTTATTCTGCATGATTCTGTCCCCTGCCTCTGTCGATCGTGGGATCAATTATTCTCTTCTCTCTTGTGATTTTGTTGCTTGTATCCATTCCAGGACCTGCTTAACGTAGACCAAATCCTTCATGATCCTTTATTGTTGGTTCTCGGCCTCCTCATATTCCTCCACTGCGCAGTCCTGAACCCTCTCTACTACTAAGTCAACATCATCCTTGGTGATTGTGTATTCCAGGATGTCTTTGTGGGACTTGTCCTTCTTGTGTGTCCCACCTATATGTATGATAGACCGTTTGGGTGGCCCTGCATCTTGTGAAGTTGTTTTCTTCGAGGTTCCTTGTGTTTTTATATCCCTCCTCCTTGTTCCTCATGTGTGAAGAAATTATCCTTCTTTCCTATCTTCCTGTCCTTCTTTGGGGCATTTCCTTATTCTGTTGCACTGTCTTCAGGTAAAGCTTCGTCTCCTGTGTTAGTTTTTTGGTCACAACACTTCCTCCTACAAATGTCTCAGATGACCCTGCTTCAACTTCTTTCCCTTTGGGAATGTCTTTGGTGATGACTAGGATCTTCCAGTCATCCTGCTAGTCCTTTATTTCCCATTCGAATTCCTCTGCGTTGACGCAAAATCGAAGTTGTAGCCATTATTTTTCTGGATCCCTGCACACTTGGATCCACATATTGTGTCATGTAGCCTTGAATTGTATATTCCCTGGTACTATGTGACCACCTCAGGATTTATTCTCTAGGTATCATCTATCTTCTCTTGCATATTCCTGAGATACCAAGAAAAAATGGTTGCATTGCCACTTCTCCACTTTGAATAAGAAGTTCTCCCTAATGATGTGTAACGTGTTGTGCAACATTGTCCTACTCTATCACAAAAGTATGAGTAGGTAAGCTCTTTCCATTCTATTAGCACTATCAATATGATGAGCCACGAATAGTGCAACTCGGTTCCCAAGTTCTCCACATCCTTACAGTCGTCTAGGAACAAATTGAATAAGTATGGGGCCCAGCTGAGCATGGTGTTGTTTGCGCACTACGTTGTAGCTATGATAACTCATGTGGGGACTTCCTCCTTGCGACATTTTTGAAGGATTTTTCACGCCATCAACATTGTTTCCATCCTGGTGGATGCATCACTGATTCATTTTATGATAATGTTGCATGAGCCTTGTTTTGTCCCACAGGTTTTGTTCATTTCTTTCACGAGTGCCTTTTCCTTAGTTTTTTCATCCATATACTGTGCGAGATTATCTCCATTTGATGGAATTCCTATGATAAACAATATTAATTCCACATTGATGGATACTGGATTGTCCAGCCAAAAAAATACTCCATGGAGGACTGCCAGTAACTACTTGACGCAGTTGTTCACGTCTTTCCCCCTACCGAAGTGAGGAATCTACAACAAATTAAGTATCATTGTATTTACCAGGCGTGCTACCCACTTATTTGGATACAACATTGTATCTCCTAACGACCTTGTGCTCAGGATTTCCATGTACACCTGTTGTGCAAATTATGGGAACTTGTTGATGTCAGAAACATGATGGTCTGCATACCGTAACCTTTCTATGCAACCCAACAATCGTGGTGTGGCCTACACCCCATCTGGAATGCATGAAAAAAATATAGAGGCCTTGGGATGCTTGCGTGGGGACCGCATGATGGATTGTTTCCCATTCTTGTGTGTTGACATGCTAGATGTCCCATCCTCTCGTTCTCTTTATTCCCATCCCAACTCTGGTTGCCTCGTGATTTCTACGAGTTGCACTTCCTTTTTCTACACGAACCCTACCACAAGTTGTGACTCTTTCCCATAAAATTCCTTCCTTTCACTCTCAATGCCATTTTTCTTGTGGGATGCTTCGACCATCAGAGGTTGTTATAGGTTTCCTATTTCTAATGGGTTGTGCCCCCCTGCACTGCCCTATGATTCGATGTCCATCCCTACCATCGTTGGGGTCTGTCCCTCTTCCTCTACCAGTGTGGCACTCGCTAGTTAGGTCTGTGGTGAAGGAATTGAGTTGACATCTACGATTCCCTATGTCTATGTAAAAAATTGTTCTTCCACTACAGGTTCCTGCGGTGACCTATGGCTGCTGCGTGTTTTTTGTGCTTTTTAGCAAGGTGTGCTAACCTTTGGAGGTGCCATCCTAGGTAATTATTCCTTCTCCGGTTGAAATTTGTATGTTAATATCTCTAAATTCTTCTATTCACCACCTATGTTCATGCTCCTTAGCTCCACAAATATGTAAATTCATAATGAGTATTGTTTGGCTCGCATTTTAGTTATATACGAGGTCTCATAAATGCCCTAAATATTATCAGAGATGCTTCTTTGATGGCCATAAATGTTTTAAAGCTTCTTGAGCACCCTTCATTAAGTTTCATAAATGATTAGTTCACGCCTTTTTACCCCAATGATCGGTTTTTTCGTTTTCGACCATTGGCCCATTTTCCAGTGCACTATAAATTTCTAGTGCACTACACATTTCTGCTGTGAATTTTTCACTGGTGCATTGTGTTTGCTTCCTGTCATTCATATGTTGCACATGGTAACCTTTTTTTTCTTTTTTTGCATAGATTGTGTTGTCTGTTGTGCACGACATTTCCCAATGTTTTGTATTTTCCTTCTTTTTCTACTTTTTATTTCTTTTTATAAGTTTTATTTCCTAATATATACTATAGTACACTATGGTTTTCTTACTGTGTTGTAACTTTTAACAGTTTGTAGGTCGACTTTCCCTGTAAAGTTTTAGTCGAATACCGTTGACCATTCCTTTCAATTATGTTCCTTCCAAGTCCTTTAGCTGCAGAAATCCTCCATCTATGACAATCTTTACTTCATATGGCCCTATCCAATGCATTATGAACTTACTAGGGTGTTGAATTTTATTTTAATGTGTCTATCATGCCATCATTTGTCCCTTACTTTATGTACCTCTTGGTGAAATCCTACCAGAATCTTGTCTTCTTCCATTTCCATCAGTTGAATTAATCTCTCTTGTACTGTTCCTCTTTTTAACATATTGGTAATTGCTACTACGCGCAGACTGTGTACCATAAATTTCAATGGCACCATTGCTTCTTGTCCATACACCAATATAAATGGTGCATGTCTTGTCAACTTCTTTCATGTGGTCCTGTATGCCCATAGTACTGCTGGTATTTTCAAGTCCCAATCATCCCTATTAACATTGCAGATCTTAGTCAAAGCATTTTCCAAAATATTATTGAAAGCTTCTACTATCCCATTTTCCCGAGGATGATATGGTGTACTCTTCTGGTGATAGACTTCAAACTCCTCAGTCATAGCCTTTATGGTACTATTAATAAAATGAGTTCCTCGGTCACTCATCAAAATCCCGGGACATACAAATATGGTGATCACCTTCTCAAATAAGAAGTGTGTTGTTGTTTCTGTGTTACAATATTTGACTGGTGTTGCTTCTACCCATCTAGTTAAGTATTTAGTCACAATAATGATATATCTGGTTGCTAACCTTCTTGTTGGTGGATTAATAGGTCCGACAAAATCTATTTCCAATTTGTTAAATACCTACAGAGTTACTTTTGTTCTTAGGGGCATCTCATCCCTCTTGTTGGGTTTTCCAACCCTCTGACAGACATCACAGTTATGGAAATATTCCTTAGCATATTTATGAACTGTTGGCCACCATAAACATGCCCACAATACCTTCTGCACGATATATTTTCCTGAATAGTGTCCTCCAACTATACCTTCACGAGCTTATGCTAAAACCCTGGGTCGTTCATGTTCCAATACACCTTCTCAAAATGTTGTTTGCACCCATATTGTATAAATGACTTGCAATGAGTTGATGTTATGCAACTCTAAATAATAGGTTTTTCTTATGTGCAGTACTAAAATATTTTGGCGCAACTCCTGTACTTAATTATTCAATGACATCAACTAAGTATTTATTAGCTACTTATACTAAAAATAACTATGCACTAGGGAAATTGTTTTCCAAGTTAGTAGGTTCTTCTCCATTGGTTACCCTTGACAAGTGATCAGGTCTTGCATTCAGTTTCCCTTGTTTGAATATTACTTCAAAATCAAATTCTTGGAATAATAAAAACCATCTACAGGTCCTCCCCCCAACACTGGCTTGTTGACTAGATATTTGAGGAAAGAATGATTTGTGAACATTTTAAAGTGTTTACCCAATAAATAGTGCCTGAATTTTTGAAGTGCATATACCATGGCTAGGCCTTCACTTTCTATGGTGTTTTAATTCTACTCAGATTCTGACAACTTCCTACTTGCGAAGGATATAGGATGATCTAAGTGCCCTACTCTATAATTTCTCCAAGTTCTATTGTTGATTCATATACATGCACATGAAATGTATTTTCCCATTCTGGAAACACTAATATAGGTGCTTTCACCACCTTTTCCTTTAGAGTGTCCAATCCTTGCTGACAATACTCATTCCACTGAAATATGGTGTCCTTCTTTAATAGGTTTTCCATTGGTGCAGTAATCTACACATACCCCTTTATAAACTTCCTACAGTAGGCTGTATGTCCCAGTGTGGCTCTTCACCGACGCACTGACTTTGGTGGTGGTAAGTTCACAATAAAACCAATCTTGGTAGGGTCAAATGGTAAGCCCTGTTTTTACACTATATGTCCCAACAATATCCCAAAAGGTGTACCAAAAATTCATTTCTTAATGTTTAATGATATATAACATTGCCTACATATTTCCAACATCAGTCTTAAAAATTCTACATGATCTTTCAAAACACTATACACAATCTAGTCATCTAGATATACTTCTAGAAACTGATGTATGAATTCCTTAAAAGAAGCTATGACTACCCTTGAAAATATAGCTAGCACATTCTTTAATCCAAAGGGCATGACTGTATATTGGTATGATCCCCATTCTGTAGCAAAACTAGTCTTATACCTGTCCTATGGAGCTATTTTGATTTGATGGTAACATGAGAATCCATCTGTGAATGAATATGCTTCCTGGCCTTCCACATTCTCCAAGACCTCATCTATAAAAGGGGTAGGGAAAGGGTCATGTAAGAAATCATCATTGATTTTCCTCAAATATACACAAATCCTCATCCCTGCTTGGTTCTTTTCCTAGACTATCATGGAACTGACCCATTCAGATTCCTCTACTAGTTCTATAATGCCAACTTCCAACATTCGGTCAATTTCTTCTTTCACTTTCTTTTTGTACACTGGATTCATCCTGTAAGGTCTCTGTTTGATAGGTCTAGCCTCTGATTTGAGGGGTATCTTCATCTCACCTAGCTCCCCTACAATGCATTTCATCTCTATAAAGGTTGTTGGAAATAGGTCACTGTATTTTCACAGTAACTCTATTATCCTTTCTAATGTTTTCTCATCCCAGTAGTTTCCAATGCTTTCCATTTTAGGATTGTTTTTTGTATCAATGTTAAATTTATTGATTTTGATTGGTGAAAAAAATGCCTTTGATTCTAGATATGGACCTTCCACCCCTCTCTCTCCTTCAATCTC
The DNA here is from genome assembly GCA_009831015.1 of Picea engelmannii. Classification (NCBI taxonomy): domain Eukaryota; kingdom Viridiplantae; phylum Streptophyta; class Pinopsida; order Pinales; family Pinaceae; genus Picea; species Picea engelmannii. The sequence goes on from ML800495.1 coordinate 139,882, forward strand.
GATGATCTGAATATTGCACATATCATATTCATATGGTGCTTTCTCTTCGGCATGATAACATGAGAGTAACTCTTTGATTGTATGTCTGTTCTGCTATTGATATTCTGTTATTATTTCAACCTTTCGTTCATCCAAAAAATATCACTCCCCTTATCAGCTTTAGTGTTGAATAAATGTTGGGGTTCTCATGCTCAAATGAGAAGGTTACTACACAATTTTATTGTAATCTTGTTGATTCTGTAGTGCCTCTATGCATCTCATGGTCTATGTACCAATTCCATGGGATCCCTTCCAATGTGTGAATAAAGTTACGAGGCCATTCCTCTAGTGGTTTCATCCTCCATTTTTTTCTACATTTCTCCAAGTGTTCAACTGGTGTTCCTCACCCATCATACTTTTGCATTGTATTTATCCCCTGTTCTATGCCAAATCTAATGCACAATAGTAGTTTACACTAATACTAGTCCTGAATTGTTTCTTTGTGCGCACCCCACCATCTTCCAGGTGTTGCATTGAGTACAATATCTAGGTATAACAACCTATGATTTTCCAACACTTCCTCCTCATATTTTTTCAAGAATTCCTCTAAGTCCTTCAACCCATGAAAACTGGGAGGTTCTCTTATCTCTGTACCAACCCACCTTATTGTGCAGTCTTGTAACACACCCACTATCGTAATTTAAAAATTTCGGGGTTAATGTCCCACAAATGAGAAATCTCCAGAAACCTGCATTAGCGAAATGCCAATCCTTGGTTCAATATCGGGATTTGGGGTTTCTAGTGTCAAAATTTATTCACCCCCAAGACTCGTGATCCTCCAAATTCCGACGCGCTCCCTACACATTAGCTCTCTTGGTTCAGTTCCCGGTCCATAGGACCTGCTACCATATGTCTACAGCTCTATAGCTACCCATCGGGGTTTCGGGGTTTATGATGTCGCGATGCACAAGCCTTCGCAAATTTCGATCCTCCGATCCCCGATGCCACTTGGCGTTGACTCGCGACCAATCTTGGTATTCCGACACCTGTCCCTTGTTCTGGCGCCTATGGTCCCCACTCCCTATGATGGCATGGAGTGACATCCGTCCTCCACTGGAGTGCTATGACTGTGGGACCATTGCGTTTCAGGATTTCGCGACTCCTCCTGTCGTGAGTTTCTTGTCACCGAGAATCCCGAAATGGCGAACCCCGATCTCTTCAGGATCCTTGGACACACGTCCCTCAGGTTAGCGGTTATGATCGCGTCGGGAAATCGCGGATCGCGATTCCTGTATGCAAGAGTTTCTTGCCTTTGGAAAACCCGATGCTCCAAATGCCGACTCGCCCAGATCTCCTGCCACGTGTCCTACCAAGATCAATGGTTGAGATCCTTTCCTCGAGATTTCGCGACTTATCCTGTCCCGTGTCTCTTGTCCTCGGGAATTCCGCTTTCCCGATGTGTTAAATGCCAATGGCGCTTGATCTCTAACACCTGTCCCACCGATGGACGGTCCAGATCTTATCGTTGTTTCGAGACTTGAGTGGCCCCAATTCCTGGTACCCCGGATCTCCAAGATGGACGATCTCGTGACACGTGTCCCTCCCCAACCGGACGGCTTAGATTTGCTCTCGGGATTTCGATACTTTCGAAGTCCTGCTTCTCTTGTTCTCAGGATCTCCGATTCCCCGATTCCCGACTCTTAGGGATCTCTTGCCACGTGTCCCTTGGATCAACAGCCTATGATGGTGTCGAAAACTCGTGTATCGCGGTTTCGTATTGCAAGGGATCATGTCCTTGAAATTCCCGATATGCCGAACTCCGACTCTCTGGGATCCTCTGCCACGTGTCCCTACTGTTTGGACGGCTCAGATCTTGTCGGGGTTTTCACTTGGATTTCCCCGAGCACTTGTCCACGGGAATGCCGATTTCCCGATGGAAAATATCCCGATCCCCCTCCGGATCTCCTGACACGCGCCACGCATAATGGACGGTCCAGATTCGATCGGGAAATCGTGTATCGCGATTTCATTGTGCAACGGTTCTACACTCCTAAAATCTCCGATGAGTGAAATCCCGATGCCTCCCAGAACGCCGAAACGTGTCCTGCTGAGATCAACGACTAGGATACATTCTTCCTCTGCATACTAGAGTTTAGCTCCGGTGCAACTCTTCTCGATCCAACGGTTTACGGGATTTCTACTCCAGATCTAATGGCTCAAATCACTTCCTCGCGCGCCTACCCCTGCGCTTAACCCCTGCGCATCTTCTCTGGATCCAACAACTGACGGGTAATGTGAACCGAGATCTAACGGTCCAGATTCGTTCTTTTGGGTCTTGGGATTTACGATCCCAATTTCTCGTTGCTCACGATGAGAGAGGGCAAGGCATGTAACGCCTGCGTTACTTTCATCAATCTAATGGCCGTGAATGACTATGGTTCACCCGACGAGATCTCATCCGTCCACTTATCACCCCTCACAACACTACTATCTTGGAACATTAATAGAATCGTTCCTCCTCGTGCAGGATTAATAAGGCCTATGCGTTCGAAACCTTGTTTTGGGTTCTCAGCGAACCTTTCCAAGGAGGAAATCTCTGTGGAGAGATCCCTACCGGGGCATTCCCGGAAGAGGTAAAGGGAGACAGCTTCCCGAGAACGGCTGGACATGGTTAGATTCATTTATCAACGTAAGTCGAGCATGTTTTCCCCGGTGCTAAACATATATATATCAATTCATTCATATCAAGCTCTACGGGAACATTCTTATGCGGGAGTCATTTATAATTTCACAATTCTATGAGCCAATATCTACTCCTCATTATCAATTTATGCACAGACATTCTTACACAGGAAATATTTACAATTCCACAAGTCTATGAACATATGTGACAGTATATAAATTTCAAGATGCAACATAAGCAAAATACTTATCAGAAGTAACTACAACAATGGGAGCAACTGCTGAGAGGGGTGCTCGTTTCCACCCAACCGTAGGCGTAGCGACTCCTACTGGATTTACCACTAGCCACCCCCGAGCTGAGACCACGATGTCCTGAGACCTGCGTTTCTCTGTCTGCCAGTGCCCAGGAGTGAAGGTTGCAATCCTCCCTCTCTGCGATCACTCACTCTGCGTAAAATTTCCAGAGTTCCCCTCGCGTCTTCCCCCCCCCTCCGTCAATCATTTCAGCCATACGCCTTATCCTCTCGCGAGGTTGCGTGTGGCACGATTACCCTTGCGCTGGTCAGTCATGATGTCTCTACGGATAGGCGGTTCACCTCCCCATCCCTCATCAAGCCATCCACCTACCAGCCTGCAAGGCATTTATTTCAGGGCTAG
>ML800495.1:150079-215045 GCA_009831015.1 Picea engelmannii
TTGGTGGAAGTTAACGCCCCTTTTTTCAAGGTGCCCTCCACCACCATCGTGGTCTCTTTTCCGCACATCCCCTCTCAGCATTTCTGCAATAAATTCAAACTATCATTTACATTCATTGACCTCTTCCTGCAGGTCCATTTACAACACACATTTATACTTATGAGTTTTGCCATAGTCCTTGGCCAGTTCAGTTATATTTACAATCTGGGGGAAACAGGGTGTTACAAGTCTATTCTTGCATACCTTCTTGTGGAGACTTCATGTAGTCGAGGTTGCCAATTCTCCAAACCTGTTTATGAGTATGAAGAAAATGATGTAATGCTTCTCCAAATAAGTACCCCATCTATAGTTGGGTTGACATAATATTATTCTTGCACAATGGTTCTGTACAACTATTCTATTTCTTCCAGATCCAAACGAGTCTCCTCCACAAATATTTCTCCTTCTAAAGGATCCAATGGTGCAATGACTCTATATTTTCCTAATTCAAAATTTATTTTCCTTGTCTTCAGGTTGATCACAGCCTGGTTATAAAATTCCTAATCCAATCCAAGTAATGTTGGATAAGGTGTTGTGACATATACTATCTCTATCACTTCAAAATATTCCACAATGCACACTCCATCCAAATCTATTGTCATACCTTTAAGCCTTCCAATTGGTAACACTCTGTGTTGATTTTCTAGTTTCAACTAGACAAGTGAATATCCTAATGCGGGTTCTCCCATACACTACCATGTCTTCTTAGGCAAGACATTTACTTTAGAGCCTAAATCCATAATAATATCTCCCATGTTGAAATCCCCAATGTTGGAATTCAACCTAAATTATTTGCTTGTCCTTCTTCTTGTATGGAGATGATTGACTGTTTTCTACTCTAACTTCCCTTCTACCTCTGTGTTGCATCTTTGTAGCAGATTTTATAAGACCTTCACAGATGATGGATCATTTAATAACTTACCACAGGATTGTAGAAAATTCTTTATGGTACTTACTTGCTCTAAAGGTTGTCCTTTACTGGTATGGTCCTTTGAAGATGGCATCTCGTACATTAGTGGGTCCTATGTTTGCTACACAACTAATGTAGATGAAACATTATGCTTAATAAGCTCATGTCTTGCATCTTTAAATGTTTCATTTTCTTTCCGCATGTCAAACTGCTTATGTGGCTCAGTATTCTTCTTGACCCATTGGTGTTGAGATGGATCTTGTTTTGTTGCATCATCTCCTGTCTTGGCTCCTCCTCAAGTGAATATATTGACGTTTTTCCCATCATCCCTGGATTCCATAGAAATCCACTAGAGATTATGGTTGTTCTCGTTCCTTTTTCCCTAGATCTTTCCCAAGAGTGTTGGGTAGTCTTATGTGTCATGGTTTGTTGTGCAACAATACATACATGTTGCAGGTGGAATTTGACAATCCCTTGAATAATGTTCTAGTTGTTAGTAGTTATGGCATACTACTGGCCCTCTTCCTCACCCAAATCCTCCTCTACCCCATCCTCCACCTCTGTATCCACCTCAATATCCTCACGATGCGTTGTATTGGGGTACATGGTTATACTGCACGAGTTTATACCATGGTTGCACATTGTTGTACTGCAGTTGCACATTGTTGTATTACAACTATGTTGGGTTGAATGGTGGAGACACCTTGTTGAAATGAGGTGCAGGTTTCCCTGTCATCATAAGTGTCTGAATTTCTTTCTCTCATCAGTTCCAACTTTCTACAATCCTTATCATCATGACCTCCTGATTTGCAAAAAATGCAATACACAATTTTTGGTATTGTATTATACTTTTGCATCATTGGAAAATGATAGGGATCATTCCCATGCGTCTTACAAATATCACACCATGGTTGATCCAAATAGATTTCGGTGGCCTCCCAACTATTCCAACTGGTTCATTTTGGCATTTTTTTCCTAGTTTCGGGTCCCCGACTTTCGAGGTCATTTTGAGTCCCTAAACAACATTTTCAGGGATCATCAAAGTTAGATTATAGACGAAGTCAGATTCTGACGGAAACATGTGTATTCCTCAAATAGAAATTTCCAACGGGATATCGTGAACCTAAAACAAAGATCGTATGCAAAAGTTACGATCCCGGGAAGTTGATGTACTAGCTTACCCCAACAGGGCCTACATGACTTTTGGCGCTTCATCTCCTAGGGTTAGGTTTTTGGAAGTATAGGGTTATGGAATTCATGCTTATTGTAAAAAAGGCCTTCAGATCCTCATTGTAATCATATTCTTGTGAATGAGTGCATCCATCACATCTCTTCTCAGAGATAAGCCATCACCATTCCAGCAAGCTTGTTTTTTGTTGCATTTTATAGTTTCATCTTATTTCCTTATTGAATAGAAACCAGTTTTACTATATCTCTGTTATTATGTGTTAACCATCTTCTAATAATCTGTATTGATTTCGCTTTGCTCATAAAATCTGGATCGACTATTGGAAATGGGTTCTACACTCCTGTTTCCAAGTACTACACAAAAGTTGGACATTCGTTCTTATGATGTCCTTATGTCCTACATAAAATACACCAAACAACTTCTCTTTTATCTTTTCCCTTATTCTGGTTAAGTTGAAATTTCATATTCTTCAAATCCTCCTTCGACGCATCTAATGCTGGATTTTTTTGTTGATATTGGTTTTCTTCTATTTGTAGGGCTAATTGCAGAGCCCCTTCCTGAGTTTGGAACTTTTGTTGTCTCAAAGGATACTTCAAGTGTGGTAATAGTGGGTTCACAAATAATTTCATGTGTTGCATGTCAATAATTTCATATTTCAAATTACCTTTTAGAAGTTTGAACCTTTGATCAATATCCCAAACAAACTCACTTAGTTTCTTCCTAATTTAAATGATTTCATTCATGTACTGGTCTTCTAATATTGTCTTGTGAAACTCGTTTATCAATAGTTTTTTCACATCTGCAATAGTCTTTGGTACTCCTTGTGGACTGTTTACATCCAGGCTCATGTACCAGTCCAATGCATGGTATCTTAGTGTGATAGATAATTGTGCAAGATTTGTATCATCATATGTGATCTTCTTTGCTTCCCAGATATTTTCATAGATGAATAAATGATTCTAAAGGCCCTCCGATGCCTCTCCCTGAAATTCTAGTAATTTGATCGTGGGATCTTGTCCAACCATTTTGAATTGTGTCAAACTACTTCTTCTGTGCGGTGTATATAATTGAATATTGCTTCCTGAAATTGCTCCCCCAATCGATTTTCCTTGATTGGACCCCTTTCCTATTGTTCCTCTTCGATTAAAATTTGGTTGTCTAAACACTAGTTTGCTTTCAGGTATATTAGTCACACATGGGGTTGTAGGTTCCACATTGATGATGATTTGGACTAGAGTTCTGCCTTTTGTTCTTGACCCTGGACCTCTTTTTTTCCTTTCATATGTTGTGTGCATGATTTTCTCAATCTTCTCCACATCCCAGAGATCCTCTAACTCTTCTTCATCACTTTCCAAGCCCTCTATGTCGACTATGGTCCTCTTCTTATTATTCATCTGATATTGGTAAGGTATTTCATTGCACATCTTTTTAGATTTTTCCATTATCTTCTTTATCTGGTCCTATTCCATCATGATTGGGTCCATGGACTCCTTATTTTTCCCCTTATCCATCTCCTTGTCCATATCTCAACCTCTCGTCAGTACTTCCCCATTCCCCCATGCACACAAGGAAGTTTAGTTGTCTAATTCCATGGTCATCACACATTTGTCATACAATAAAATATTTATTGAAGTATACAATGATCTCATGTACCTACCTCTGGGTCCTTTCAAAAAATCCTTCTCTGTAGCAGTGTAGGAATTCGTGGTATCTACTACAAATTCAGTGATAAACCCTGCAACAATATTGTTTAACCAAAAATATATTGCGCGCATGAATTTGTTATTCACTTGTTGTAACTGCAAAATTTCCACAGGATGCCACTCTAACTTTTTGATCCGATTTGTAGGGTGGTTTTACTTCAACCTCAATAACCACTCCTGCAACAAATGTGAGAAATCACAGAAAAATACCTCACGCAAGTCGCTAAACATGTATTTGTCGAGATATTTGCACGATGTCAGCTTAGGGTTTATGTTGTCCTTCTGCGCAAACTTGAGTTTCTTTGTTCTCAACCATCATTCAATATATACTTTCATTGGATTCCATGGCCTGAGCATCCCCTTCTATAATTTCATCCTCCATAGTTTTATTCCACAGATCCTATCCACTCAATCTTGTGCAGTTCCAGCTGGAAATGGAACCATTTTTTGGTTAATTGGGTTGAACCGAGTTCTAATGTCAAATAGGTTTCCAACAAAACCCTCAAAACTATTGGCCCTCCTAGTAAACTAGAAGGAAATGCTGTGCACAGGGTGCACATAGCATTCTCACCCGAGATATATTTTATGGAGGAGTGAAATAATCAAGTGTTTGGAGTCTAGGGATGAGTGGGGATTGTGGTTAGGTCATTTTCCTTATGCATCATCATCATTGATCATTCATTTACTTATATGATTTATTCATCTTTAAACCTAGGCATGCATGTTGTTATAACTAGTTTTAACCATTCATTTTTGAGCTAATGATTAACATAATAGTAAAATAACTCATTAACAATCACATAGAACAAAATATTTTACTGTGGTTCACCCCCTTCTCAGGATACGTCCACAAATATTTGGCTTCTCTTCTCTTTTATTTATTCTTCTGCAAAATATGTGATGCGCACATTACATATTCAGTATTGCAATCAAAGCGAGGGTAAGTACCCTCTGGGAGGCTGAATAGATCACACCAGGCTCCTCATCTTGTGACCTAACCCTATAAAAATAGCTTATTCAACTCTACCACAAGAACCATAACAAAACTTACTACCATCAATAGTTTCTGGACTCCCTACCTAGACCTCCTAGGTCTTTATTTATACTATTTTGCCAGCTTATAGCCATTACAATCTTTGTCAAAAAACCTAAACCTAGCATAGTTATTCCTATCTACATGTGCACCACATTGATTTTTCCTTCTCTTTATACATGCTACTTTCCTGCCTCCTAAGGTGTGTGCTTCCAAAAATAGACCTTCTCTTCCAAAATTAGACCTATGGCCAAAATAGATCTTTCTTCCAAAGTAGGCCTATGCGAACAGGTATCATGAACCTATATAGGTACTATAGAAAAATTATGGGAAAAAGAGGAAGCATCATCTTACTCCTTTTATTGATGAGAATAAGGCACAAGTAGAAGCACCAAAATCTTATAGGGAGAAAGGATTTGACACCCATAACAAACCTGATATGAAGAGTTTAATGTAGAGATTTATTCTAGATATGCGGCAACACATGAAGATGAGTGAACCACAACTTATTTTGTGGTTATATATGAAGAGAGCATACACCGAGGAGTGACTCACTACCTTAGTTTGAATAGAACAATTTGTGGATAGAAGTATGTAGAGAACCTCAACTAAAAATAAAAAATCTTCAATAAAGTTTTCCAAATGTGACTAAGAAATGTATAATCACAATAATAAATTATAGTGAGTGAACCAAAACTTATTTTGTGGTGATATATGAACCGGGCATAAATTGAGGAGTGACTTACTGCCTTAGTTTGATTAGGTAAATTTGTGGATAAAAGGATGTAGAGAACCTCAACTAAAAAGAAAAAAAGCTTTAATAAATTTTTCCAAATGTGACTAAGAAATCTATAATCACAATCATAAATTATAGTGAGTGGTAAGCCAAATTGGCACCATACATGTTGGGAAAGCAACTTAACATCTTTAGAGGAATCTATAGTTATGTTGTAAGGTACAAATGTGGCCCTTTTAGAAAAAGTGCATACAATAATGAATATACAATCATCCTTCCAAAGAGTAGTGGAAAATTCACTTATAAATTCCATGGATATGGATTCCCAAGGTTGTGAGGGGACTCTTCATACACAACAAATCTAGTATTTGGAATATGTGAAATATTACAAGGAGGTCTACTTAACCGATCAAGAATTTTGTTAGCGATCTTCTATTTTTACTTAGTAATTAGATGAAGTTAATGAACATAAGAAGCGATTTAAGATGCTTATGTTCCTAAATATTAAATTAAGAGTTCAAAAACATAAGGGGTTTGCAAATTTTATGAAGGTTTCATTATTACCAAGGATGTAGTTCTTCCATTGCTTGAGTGTTTGAACCAATGCATAGAATAACTCTTTACTATATGCATTACTATTATAGTTGGTGGAAGAAATTGTTTATGAGAAATATGAAATAGGGTGGCCTCCTTGCTTAAGAACAACACCTATGACATAATATGAGCCATCAATCTCTATCTCAAATGGTTAATGAAAATGAGTAAGACAAATCATTGGAGTGTTAGCAAAAGGCATCCTTGGAGCAATGATGAAGTGGTTGGGAAATGTGAGAGAAATATTGAATGATTTTTTTGTAGAAATTAATATCAGAAAGGAAATTATTCAGATATGTAGGATTAGATAGAGTGGGATAATCTTGAAGGAGTTTGACCTTGGTTATCACTATATTCATTCTAGTTTGTTCAATAGAAAAATCCAAATAAAAATGCGTGTTTCCCATATAAGTACTTCATTTTTTGTTATACTTTATAATGTTGAGGAAGGTCAAGAGCACAAGAACATTTATCCAAATGTTGGGAAGGATATAGTCCTATAGTTTTTATGGATTATTATTACTATAAAAATAGATAACTAGTTGTTGTTTATGAAGTCAAAGAAAAACAAAGAAAATAGTGATAATGAGAGTGAGGATTCAAGGAGAGATTTCAAAATTGAGCTTATTACATGCAATGGTTCTATCATAATGAAATATTCCTTATCCAACTCCTTGTCTATTATTATTATGGTGAATTTTATGGTGCATTATTGCTCAATTGTTTTGTTAATGCTTCCACACTTGGAAACATAATTTTCTTGGTGAGTTTCCATTGTAGATTTGTAGGACTTATGATACCTTCCCAGAAATTCCCCATGTCTGAGCTACTGACATTGAAATAATTTGTAAATCAAAGTATCATATTGCTTCTTTGGAATAAGTCTTAAATGCATATATTTTTATTCAAATATTTACAATGATCTACAAAATCCCCTTGTCACTCTCAAAGTCTATATGTTGGGACATGCACCACAATAATCATAATTGGTTCACAATAATTTCATTTTTTTCTACCCTCAAGCCTTTTTTCACCATTGTGGTAGCATCTTTAAATGAATTTCACTACACCCTTTGATGTGCAATTGTATTCTAGGAAAAAGTTCAGGATTTCTATGTAACCCACAAAAGTTCCATGAACAACACTACTCTACAAACACTTGACATAATTCGTTGACCACTACACTCCATTTATGGATTCATGTTGGAGTCCCTCTCAGTAGTGGTATAATTTGAGGTATATATGATCTCATTATAGCCGTCAAACCAAGTTGTTCAAGCATATAAGATCCACTGTGATTTCTTCTTGGTTTCCAAACTATGTTTCTCACAAATGACAATAATGAAAGTGCATACAATTGAACACAATGTAAAAATTTATTAAAAAAATCTCGAGTCTCTAGGATGACCTCAATCTAGTGATTTCTCAGCTTTCCCATAACTATTTGATCACCATACAAGCATATAAAGTTGAGTCTCTCTATAGTATCATATAAATTCACTTGGATAGCATATTTGGGTTGTTATAACCTGCTAGTCTCATGATGCAGTGCCCCTACCTCGATAGGGTTTGTTGACCTCCTGGTCTATGGATCTTCAAATTCCTCGATCTGAAGCAACTCTTCAGCATCCAAATTTCCTTCATACATTGGGACCTCTATCTTGGCTCTAGATCCCAATATAACAACTTCTCTCAGCAAGCGTTCTTCGACAACATTTTCCCCTGCAACTTCTTTGAATTCTACTTCTTCACTCTCTGCATCGTTGATGTCTCTAGCATCAAGCACCCTTCTCTACGCTGCCTCCATTGCCTCTAATATTGTGAGAATCTCTCACATTTCCCTTTCTACAACTTGATTGGATAAAGGTGGCTCCACTCACTTCCTCAGTGGCATTGTGCTGACTGTCTCTCACACATGGAGTACACCTTCAAGTTCCTTTTTCTCCTCCCCTTTGCCTATTGTCTACAAGAAAAAATTTCGCTCTGATACCACTTGATGCAGTGCCCCTACCTCGACAGGGTCTGCTGACATCATGGTCTATGGATCTTCAAATTCCTTGAGCTAAAGTAGCTCTTCAGTCCCCTGCTGGAACCTCCATGAAACAAATCCATAGGTCCTTATGAAACTCCACCCACGCGAACTAGCACCGAGTGCAAGCCTCCTCCATGTGACCACTGGTTGTGACCACACACCTATCCAAAAGGATCTTCACACCTTCGGGACTTCGCACTTCGCAAGGTTGGAATATAGCTCACCTCCTTTCTCCTGAACTCTACCAGTGTCATATCAACGGTCCGCAGCCTTCCACGATCCGATGGTTGCGATCGAATTGTGAGTTATCACTTCACGACTTCATCCCTCGAAGGTTTTCACCAGTCCCCCTTGCAAATATCCCGAAGTATGAATCCTCGAACTTTGCTTGCGTCAGATCGATGATCCACAATCTTCTGTGATCTGATGGTCCAGATCTCCCCTTCATGACTTCGAAACTTGTACAGGTTCCCTCTCCTACGTGTGAAAAGTACTAAGGATCGTGCACCTTGATTCAATCAGATGGTTGTTCACCCTTTGAATCGGTGATCTAATGATCACTGCCACTCTCCCTCCCAAGCTTTCGACTTCCTCTGACTTAGAATATTTTCTAAGTATCCAAAGATATTGGCCTTTGTTCGTCCTATGAGTCTGTCCCTTAGGTGTCTATACTTCTGGAAAGATTTATCTCTTCTGAGCTTTTTCGCTTTCTTCTCCTTTGACTTCTTACGGAGTCACTTTGACACTTAGCCAAATTTCGGATCTGTGCACTCCTTGCATCAGATTCTTATGCAAGGCTTGGGTTCTTGCGGATGACTGTGAACGACTTGTAGCAATCGCTTTGCACTCCTTGTAAAGGGAAAGTTTTGTGCTATCTCTTCTGATCTTATGAGTTGAAACAGACTCTGTCGACGCACTACTTGTGGACTGTGTGCACACCTTGCACAAACTCAACCAAAGAGATACAATGGAAACTTATACAAACATTTCACAATTTCATATACTCGTAACAAGATTCATTCATTCATGAAAGAAACAATAACAGGTAATTGAAAAACAATAATAGAACCATGCATTTGGATCAATTTTCCTCTGTTATATTCATTCAAGATAAAAAAAAATGGCTACAGCTATAATCAAACAACAACAAAAAAACTCATAAATTTATTGCTAACTCGCAGCAGCCTCATTTGGGTGTGTCAAACCTCTATTTGTCTCAGAGGGTTCTTAGGGTTCCCCCTTGACTACTCTTCTACTCGAAAACGAAAACCTAACTGCTACCTAAGTTCAGTTACATTCAACACTAGGAGTGAAACTCCCAGATCACTCGTGATCATTCCTCTTCCAAGCATTTGATCTTCTTCCATTTTTCAATCAGCTTCAAAAGATTCGTAGTGAATGTCAGTGTTTAATATTCTGAAATGATTCTGAGGTGCTAATTTGTTCTGCAACGTGTTCTTGCTGATGATGCTCCTACATCGTATCACTAAGAATAACCAATACAAACAAAGTTTGAGACAAAAGGAAATATAAAGGGTGATTTGTAGCAGACATGAAGGGTGAAAGAACTATCAAACTTACTTGATTTGCAACAGACATGGGAAGAATCCTTCTTACTTCACCACGGGATCCACTCCAGCTTGCTCAGTTGTTTATTCATTCTCTACGAGATCCACCCCAGCTTGCTAGGGGTCGAATAGGGAGGGGTTGACTGAACCTTACTGCCAAAACCTTGCTCTTTTCTCTGGAGGAGGAATACCAATATCCCCAAGTCTGGCTAGCAGGCATGACTGGAAGCTGGGGTTGAGGGATCCATCAATTCTATGGTGGGGTTGAGGGTTTATGCAGGAATATGCAAGGCACAAGCGATGGGAATGGGTTTGGACGATGGGAATAGTTGGGAATAGGTTTGGGTGGGTTTTGTGATTTTTATTTTTTAATAACATATATTTTATTATATATATGTGAGTGCATTGAATCCAAAGAGAAGGGTTGTTAATATAACTAAGACACCATGGGAATAGATACCAATGAACTGGAAAATATTCCCAAGCTCGAATTCTTTGAACTAGAAAAAATGAATTTTCACCAATAGCAGTAATTGGTATCAAAATTTGGACAATGGAAAATCGAATTTTATTCGACAAAACACTTAGCACATGAGATGAGAAGGTTGAAAAGGAGTACAAAGAGAAAACATACAAGGAAAAATCTAGCATTAAAAAATAAAATTAGAAGTTGGAAGGTCATGATGATTCTCTATTAGGTGAGTTCTCTAGTTTCTAGGTAAAGTATACGTATCTATCTATCTATATATATGCTTTTTTGTAGTTAGTTTTTTTATAGGCACAATGATTTACTTGATACTTTGTTTTTATTTGAGCTAGTTCCTTTTTATTACAATGAACCTAATGTGCCCAAATTTAGTGTTATGGGGAACCATTAACACCATTCAATTTGGTTGCTTTAGGATAAACAACTCGTAAGTGTATATATTCCACAAAAGTTTTCTAAGGCTTAGACTTGGACCCAATAATTTCTTTGTGCATTGGCATGCATCCACAAGTGCAAACACATGCACTAACATGTTAATTGGTAGGACTTGAACCCTAGTGGGTATATATTAGCTCTTCATTTGAAATGGACCAACACGAAACATTATTGATTTGATTGATTTTATCCATAAACAAATGCTTACTTGAAATTATTTCTACTTAATTGTTGTCTTAATAAATCTTAGAAAATATTTTACACATCTTTAGGAGAAGATTTTTTTTTTATATCCTAGTGCTCTTACACAAATTATTAACCTTGATTTGGGTTGTTTTGGAGCCATCCTCAAATTCCTTTGTCTTCTCCTAATTTGGTGTTTGTGACCTACTTCTAAGGATTTAATTAAGAATGTGAAAAGAAGCCAAAGTTGAGAATTGACATTTTGGTGATGTTTTATGGTTTTATTAACATAAATTTGGTAGTAATAAATAATTTGTAGTACATTTTTAGTTACATATTTCTAATCTAATCTGAATCCCAATCTTAGAAATATGCTTTTGTGTTATATTATATGACATGCACATACATGTGTGTTTTTTGTTTCTCTTTGTGATTTGTGTTTTTTTATGCCAACCTAACTGCAAACTTACCAGAATATATAAAGTAAGGTTTTGGTTTATGTTTTGATGAAATAGGTATATTTTATTACATTTTTTTTGTTGAGTCCTAGGCAATGATATGACCCAATGCAACAAGAAAAGTTTAATAAAATTTGAGATTAAAATTTTCTTTAATATCTTTAACCATGACATATTATAGTAAAAAATACTTATTTCCTTTCATGTAATTTATGTAATTAATTTTCTTTAATATCTTTAACCATGACATATTAGAGTAAAAAATACTTATTTCCTTTCATGTAATTTATGTAATTAATATCAAGAGAATGAATATTACCAATGATGCAGAGAATTTAGATATTAAGGACCTAGATATTAAGGACAACAATATTACCATATTGATTACTTTGACCTAGTTCGATTGTGACGGTGAGCTTATAGGACATTGCAAATGCGATAGGAGCATTCGAGAAGGGGTTGGAGCATCGTCTTACTCAGTAAGGCTTTGAAAGGCTTTGGTGGAATTAACTAATGAGGAGGATGCTAGTATTTTTATTCATAGGGCAGTGGAGTGATTCCAATTTCATGTTGAGATATGGCTTGTGTTGGTAATTCTTGAGACATATGAATAAGAAAATAAGATTTTCAAAAAAAAATCTATCGAGAAGCTTTCCAATGAACCTTCAATATGGATCATTGTTGTAAATATCAGATAGTCCAAAGGAGACATGTCCATGGTTATGAAGATTATTGAGAGGGGAACAAAGTCCCTATAAAGGAAATGGGTAGTGATTAAAAGAGAGTGCCCAAGAGGTTTTCCCACGATTTACTTAAAAAAAAATATGTTTTTCAAAAAATATTCTGAAGGGCTACTCTCCTTATAACAAAAAGTCTTAGGGAGAATTGCAAGAGATTCCTAGAAAAGGTAAAAAATAAATCTTGGTATATAGAAATGTTTTCCAAGATTTAAGAACTGAATTAGTATTTTTGATGCCTTTACAACTTATAGAAAAATTCCCTCTTCTAAAAACTTTGGTAGTGAAACACAACGTATGGTTGAAAATTTTGAATATTTATGTAATCAATATCAAGTATTTATATTTTATGTATCATGCTAGGTCAGTGATAGTGAACTACCCACAGTTGGTTAATATCATAGTACTTGTTTTCCCCCCATTAAGATCATAGCTTAATTCTTATGGGGATCTATTAGAGCTTCTTTTCTTAGGGATCTACATTTTCCCATAACAAATAATAGGTTACCTAAATGATTTTCGTACCAATTTTAATTTATC
Source organism: Picea engelmannii (assembly GCA_009831015.1). NCBI lineage: Eukaryota > Viridiplantae > Streptophyta > Pinopsida > Pinales > Pinaceae > Picea > Picea engelmannii. The sequence goes on from ML800495.1 coordinate 162,724, forward strand.
TATGTGTTGCATACATTAGGCATATCCTATAGATTATTGTAATTTACATGTCTGCATTCCTAAAAGAAATCCCAGGAAGAATGTAATTTTGTATCTACACATAGGATTTTGAAACAATTTTTTAAAAGGCATTGATGCTATTTTTTTTACATTGGTGCATTCTACAAAATATATGTGCACTAATGCACATTTTTATATGTGCACCAAAACAGTTGTACGCCAAAAAATACACAAAGAAAATCACCACAAAGTTTTAATCATGGATGTTTATATTTATATTTTGGTGTTGAATAGTTGCAATGCCATGATTACTTAGATATAAAACATTGGTGCATTTATGTTTTGAAAGTGTATTGTGGGCCTATAATTGTGTTAAAAAAAGTGTATTTATCATCAATGTGGCGAAATATGAAGTCAAAAAATGAACAAGAATTTCATTTTATAAGAGTGAGTTTATAAAACAAAAGCCTAATTTATAAAACAAAAGCCTAAAACAAACAAAACATAAGTGGATGCAAAAAGGATGCAAAAGTTGATGTAAACTTGGGTGCAAAAGTGGAGGAAAGCATGGATACAAAAATGGATGCAAAAAAAACATCCATGATTTCTCCAGTCATTCACCTTTGTATTCCTAATCCATGATTTCCTCAATCAGTCACCTTTGTTATATTATATTCTACACCTCATGTTGGTCTTCAATTTTCCCTTATACCTTGATTTTGACAAACCTTTAGCTCATATGATGTCTTGGTTAGTAGGTTTAATCCCTAGAGATGATGATTGATGCTATGCAATTCACTTAATTTCTAGTTTTAATCCCACTTCTTCAATCCTGTGAACATCACTGGATGCAATGAGTGCTAAGTGGACTATTAAAAATCATGTGAAATTGGTCAGTTGTTACTAATACTCATGGGATAGGGATCATATATTAATGACTTACTCTACATAAATAATATCAAAATTGATATCTCACAGTTAGATGATAATTCACTTGTTGCATATGTTTCATGAAATTGCAAGTAGTCATCGCTCCCCGGTGTATCGTGACCAGGGACTAATCGCCTCTCATGGATCCTTGAAATCTGGAGGTGGTGAGTTTACCAATCACCTGTGGGTTTTGGTGTAACGACAACCGTTCTACAAACAAATGGTATCAGAGCTAGAGGTCACGAGTTCGATACACACTCGACTCGCGCAGAGGGGGATATTGTTGCACAAAATTGCAAGTATTCACCACTCCCTGGTGTATCGTGACAAGGGACTAATCGCCTCTTGTGGATCCTTGAAATCTGGAAGTGGTGAGTTTACTAGTCACCTGCGGGTTTTGGTGTAACGACAACTGTTCTACCAACAACATAATCCATCTTTCTTGTGACTACCAAACATAGGAACAAATCATCCTTCTTTATTATGTGACACTTATGGCCATTATTATCATCATTTTCCTAAAATTCCTAAGTTTCAGGATACACTTTCATCTATTTCATCAATTGGTTCCATCCCAAAGGTAGTGCCACCTATTTCCAAAAATGGATGCAAAAAAAAGATCCACAATTTCCTCAGTAAATCACCTTTGTATTCCTCATCCATGATTTCTCCAGTCAGTCACCTTTGTATTCCTCATCCATGATTTCCTCAGTCAGTCACCTTTGTTATATTATATTATACACCTCATGTTGGTCTTCAAATTTCCCTTATACCTTGATTTTGACAGACCTTGAGCTCATATGATGTCTTGGTTACCAGGTGTAATCCCTAGAGATGATGATTGATGCTATGCAATTCACTTAATTTCTAGTTTTAATCCCACTTCTTCAATCCCGTGAACATCACTAGATGCAATGAGTGCTAAGTGGACTATTAAAAATCATTTGAAATTGGTCAGTTGTCACTAATACTCATGGGATAGGGGTGATATATTAATGACTTACTCTACATAAATAATCTCAAAATTGATATCTCACAGTTAGATGATAATTCAATTGTTGCATAATCCATCCTTCTTGTGACTACCAAACAAAGAAACAAATCATCCTTATTTATTATGTGACACTTATGGCCATTATTATCATCATTTTCCTAAAATTCCTAAGTTTGAGGATACACTTTCATATATTTCATTAATTGGTTCCATCCCAAGGTAGTGCCACCTATTTCCAATAATGAGAATTTTGTGTCTATTTTTTCATTTCTTCTTTGGTTGGTTGAATGTGGCCATATGATGCCTAGTAATTTTCACATGATGTACACATGGGTAATCCATTAGTACTCAGTGTATCCTTTCCTTCATCTTGGATGCCTCTTCCTCTACATCTTAATCATCCATAGGTATGCCACATGTCAACCAAAACTCTCCCACCCACAGTATTGATGGAGGTATTAGTTTTCACATTGCATCCCCCTTAACCACCTCACATTCACTCGTAATCCATTCCTATATATATATAACAAGTTCCCTAGCTTAGTATTTAATGTAATCTACATTATTGGTTTTATTTTCATGACTTCTTTCATGGTTTGGTCTTGTTTCTATGTGTGCAAGTTGTGTGTTTAGGAACCATATTTCCATTTTTTCCAACATGCTCATCACCTCACCTTCACATATAATTTCTCAAATTGGAATATAATAAACCCGAATGAGATTCTCTTGGTTTCAATAATAATTAATTCTCTATTGAACAAGGGAAACCACATGAAGGTGGAATATCTAATTATGCCCCCCCCCTCACATCTCTCTCAATCCCCCAATACCTAATTTGAAGTAATAAAGAATATGTAACACACTACATACAAAAATGGCATAAAACTTAAAAAAATGTAATTAAACTGTATAATTAAACACTTAAAAAATAATAAATCATATAAATACTAAATATATAATTAATAGAATAAATCATAGAAAACATATAATCACATACATCATACATTTCAACATTTAAAGATCATTCATCTTCTTCTTCATCCAAATCAACATTGTATCATGCTCTAGTTCAGAATCGATAATGTTGAAAGGGTCATTCATATCAACATCAACATCAACATCATTTTCTCTATCATCATTGGTATCATCAATGAGAACATTGTCTGCTACATTTGGATGATCAACTTCTTCAACTTCTTCATCTGCTGCCACCTGCTCTTGATCTGCATCACCATATTCTTCTTCAAGATTATCGTCTTCCTCTACATGAATATACTTTACTGGTCTTCCTCTTGGATCATATCTAACAATGTATAACCAACCTACTTTACTTGGTACCTTTGAGTAAAATACTTGCTCACATTGACTTGGAAGAACATAAGGCTCTGTACCTGGTTCAAATTCCTTTGTATTAACCATGGTAAATCCATTAGCATGCTCAATAATAGTTCTTTCAGGATCACATTCATGCATAAGTAGCCTGAACCATTTGACCTCAAACAAAACTATTTTAAAGGAATTAAAATCACATTGAATTATATCCTCCAAATACCCATAGTACCTATTTTCAGTTTCTTCTAGATGCGTGTCACTTCTAGAGGAAAAATTAGTGACCTTAAACACTGCAGTTGTCCCGCAATCCGAGGTTTTTATCTTATCATCCAACTTTTTGATACGAAATTTATGACCATTACACCACATAACCTTGTGGTGTTTCAACTGCAACATGGACAACAAATAAAAAATGCATTGTCAATTAATAAACATCATATAATATGGTCTTAGTAAATATATATTTCAAAAAATAAACAAACCAAATACATCGATATAATGGGAAATAACTATAAAAATGTGGGCGAATATGCTTGTCTTTTTATATTTTAAACCAAAGGCTAAATCAATTTCCTTTTGCATAAGATCAGGAAATTCATGTCGATAACGATGCATTGTTTTAATCATCTTACTGACCCCTTCCCATGATAACCTACCACAGTATTCTTCACATCGTTCTATCCAATCCTCCATCCAATCAATATTGTTTGCAATGTATAATTGTAGAGCATTCCACTCTCGACCAACTATATGAAAAAATAACAATTCTATATCATTAATTAGCTATCATTAGCAAAGTTTAATACAGTTGATGGAATAAAAATAAATGAGTATGATAATATAAAATTGAAAAATTAAATGTATAATATATTAAATCTACAACATCTAATTACCTTTGACGGCTCTCATTATACCTTTCCCCAATAGGACATCTCCTTTAAATTTGTTAATGGAGTTGAGATTCCAAATGCAAGGCACATTCATATTTTCTGCTAATTTAGGAATATATTGACTAATATACACCATGCATAGATATACCATATATCCCTCCACCATATAACCCTCAGGATGTGCTCTTTTTCTAACAAAATCCTTTAATGACTTCAACTACCTCTCCATCATCCACATCGACCTTGTGTGTATTGGTTCACATAATTCAATCTCCTCAACTTGGTGTATGAGGTAGTGTTCTTGTGAATTGAAAAATGTTGGAGGTAGTACTTCTGCATTTCACACATTAGTCGGGGAATTTCTCTCTTCCAATACCTTATATCTTGTTTATGGATTTATTTAGATGAAATCCACCTACAAATGATGCAAGAAAATAATAGGTTTGAACAATATCAAGGAATATATAAAATTGTAGATAAAACACAATATGTTAATAAGTTCCTCTACAAAGCATTGAAGAAACATTTTCCATATAAAACAACATTACTTACCTCATGTATTTTCCAAGATCATGTATAACCTTTATGTTGTTGTCAAAGTTGTCTGGGAGAGATAGAGGTAGAACATAGTATAACAAAAAGGAAATCATTAATATTTATTTCCAAATAAGAGAAACAATTACTAAAAATATGTATACCAATATGGAAATATACCTAATAATTACCTTAATGAATGTATGCCAGTCATGTCTTTTAACCCCACCAAAATCACCTTTTTCCATTAAGATATTTTGTATGTTCGACAAAAACCCCGTCGGAAACCTAATTTTTTGAATGACCTATGTTACAACATTGCTCTGTTTCTCTGTCAATAACCATGGAAGAACAATATTTTGTTCTCTACCATCACCATTATAATTAATAATCGCACTTTTCAATTCGTGATTAGCTTATTGGATGTCACTACACATATTTTCAATTCTTTCTCTGTTAGTCCTTCCATCTAAGATTCACCATAACAATTATGTTATATTCTTCTCGATATGCAATGTATCAAACAAATGAACTATTTGTAGGTTCTCGTAGTAGGGAACCCTGCTGAATTGTATGGGGTAACTTTTCATTCCTCGTGGAAGCCCATTCGTGCCTTAACGAAATTCATGAAACATAAATGAAATCACATTAACACTAATTAATCAATATAGCTATGTATTGCACTGAACAAAATTCACTAAAAAAAATTATAAGATTTATATATGTGATACATAAATAGTTTGCATACCTTGACGATTTCTATTATATTCCAACTTCCATAGGACCCGAGGTGTCATTCTTCATGGTTTTTTTCCATTCTCTTATTTAGCATTGAATTTTTCTTTCTTGGTAGTTCAATAACTATGGTTCTTAGGAAGAAAGTTCCTATACTCATCAAACAACTCCTTTTCTAAACTTCTTGAATGACGATATTTTATCCTAGGAACACAAATTGGACATGCAAATTTACCCTTTGTTTGAAGACCGACAATATATATGACTTAATGTTGCAAATAAGGATTACAATTTTAAAAAATGCATGATATTTTCAAAAAATTATATAATATTAAAGCCCAACATAAAGTTACATACCACAAAAATGTGATAACTCGGGAGAATCATGAATTGTCCATGCAAGTATTCCATGGAATTGAAATCGTTTTTTCCCTATTGGTCTAGAGATGTCATACATAGTAATTCCATCCCATAACTTCAACATCTCATCGATAAGAGGCTCAATATATACATTCATATCTTTAACTTGGTACTTACCTAATTGGTTCAACATACATTAATTATATTTATTTATACTTCCTTATATATAAAAGACATAATTATCATGCACAAAACAAAGAAATAAAATATTATGTCATACTTTCAAGTAAATAAAGACAAGTTAATCAAATACCTGGAACAATCATTTCCAACATTGTGTGCTCTCTCTTTATTGACATCCAAGGAGGAAGTTATTTTTTATAACAAAAATGGGCCACACGGAGTAAGTAGAACAAAGCTCTCCAAATGGATTGACACCATTAACTACCAATGAAAGTATAACATTACGAGGTTCTGTTGATGGGGCCTAAATCCATTTAACTCAACAACAAGAACCAAACTTGCCACAAAGGCCCAATTAGAATCTGCAATGTTTAATGGTGGAATGGTTCTCCAGATCTTGCGATCCAGACGAAATAATCGATGGGATTTATGTTTTCTTGTGAAGGCTTTCTCCTCCAATTCGAACATTCTCTTTTTTGTGTTTTTCTCTTAGGTAGGAATAATATAAGATAAATTCAGTATAAACCAACTAGGTAACATGGTGGGAACAAACTAAAATATTGGAGAAGAGGTTGATCTTGGGATAACCCTTTACTCTAGCGTGCAGGCAATGATCGTCTACCACAGGGCTAGTACTAATACATTAACCATGTGAATATTCCAATACTGACTGAGATACAAATTATCAGAAGAAAACATGCATGTGATAACGGCGACAAGTAAAATAATTCACTCAACTCTAATCATCAATCACATAATAACACAAAGATTCATTTTCATCATTAAAGAAATAACTATAAAACATTTGTCAGATAACTTATGGATAGATTTAATAGCTCTTACTCGTTACTGCATCCATTCATGAGATGAAATAGGAAATAGTTCTTATCCACATCCAATAATACATGAATTTGATGAAAACATAAACTTGTCTCTGGTCCAGAAGGACTTCTCAATTAAAGGTAGCTCCGAAATAGTTCTTAACAAAACCAAAAAATGAGAGTTTCTTGCAACAACCATCAAACTTTCACTAATCAGTCGATGCCCTTATTTATAACATAAATTTAACTAAAAATAACAACTAAAGTGCAGATAATCAAAAAACAATTCGCCACATGGCATTCTCTCCTATGAGTTTTTTTGTGAGTCATCTCAAGATATCACTTAAGAGGGTGACTCCTCTTGTACTCCGACCACTTGATGAACAAATCCTCCCAGGTGTTGGCGTATGGGAATCTATGTTGTTCCATCGAGGACGAGTAAAAATATCTGATCTCTACTGCATGTGCCCGATACTTGACTATACTGGCACTTAAATGTTGCATCATAGCTCGAGCTTTGATCAAGTGTTCCATAAATTGTTGCACCTGACCTTGCACTGTGTCTGTCACCTTTTCTATTTCTTAGGCCCATAATGAGTCTTTCTCGGTGTGCAATTTGACTATGTCGCACAAGTCGATGAAGTTGTCGGGCATGTCAAACTCAGAGAGTCCGATATCCTTCATTGCCTTGTTGATTTTGACCCATCTCTTGCACTTGACCCATTTTCCTGAATCTCTTGATGAGGTTCCCACGCCATGTTTTCCCAACACTAGGAGGCCTTTTTCCTGCAATAAAAAATAAAATCCTTTAGAGACTGCATATAGAGAAACACTGGGTAAAATATATGTATGAAGTGTAAGCATGAAAAATCCAGACTGGTACATACCTGTAAATCTTGCTAAACCTAGTTATTTGATACTCACAAGATCTCTGCAAATTTCGAATTGCTTGCTTCGCTTTTGTTAGCGCCTTCATTTTTCTCTAGTTAGGGTGGGTCTTAGTCGGGTTACATATGTGTGCCACAACATGAAATATCGGGTACGGAATAACATGAGAGTCAAAGTCAAGCTAGTGGTCGGTTGGCCCTTGGAGTCGGGAAAGGATGTCACAGTTAAACATGTGTTAAGAGTACGAGTTTGTTCCAAAAGAGTCGGGTCCTCTCATACGAGATGTCGTTAGGTGCCTCAGATCAAGGCAAGTTGTTTAAAAATAAGTCGCATCGGCAAGTGCATCAACCATCATCAGCTCATCATGAAGGCTAGAAGGATGAAAAATCATAGTGCTCGTATCACATACGCCATGCAACTCCTATCGGTTGTACCTCACACGCCCTGGAACGTAGTCATCCCGCAGATGTGCCACTGAAAATCTTCAGTTCGCTTCAAAACAACCATTTTCCATGAATTCAGTGTTCCCTGGAATGTTTCCACCTGCCACCCTCTCTGTTATAAATTATGGATGTTCTACATGCATTCTACTCACCAGTCGAGCTTATGCACTGTTGGTAGTTCTTCTCACGAGCCTAGATTGATAAAGTTTTCCACCTCAGGCCCTCACCAAGTCCCCTGCGCATAAGACAGATACATGTTGTACCATGGTATCTCCTAAAAACATAAGAAAAATGTGCGAAGCAACAGAAATGCCAGGCCTGAGCCCCAAAGAGACTGGGATTCGTTCTTACTCGCAGCAGGCATCCCCGAGATTTCAAAGGGAGGTTCCTACATGTGCGCAAAAATGATGATATCACACCGCATGAAGGCTGAAGTGGAAGAAGTTGCATCGAAGGGAAGGACGTTGGAAGACATGCCTCCCCAACAGGAGATACCCTGGAGAAGAGGCAAGCCAAGGAAGAACAAGGAATATGGGGAAACCCAAGTCCCAAGCGAGCCATGCGCAAGATCAACTACCGAAGAATTACTTATGTGCATTATTCGGCTAGAGCATGTCGATGGCACAAGTTGGTAAAGCGAGAGAAGAATGAGGAGGACCGATGCCATGAGAACTAACGTTTGAGAACTGAATCAACAACTAAAACAAGCACAACTCACCATTGTCGAACTCTACCAAGAAAACAAAGAATTAAGACGAAATTTGGCGGCAAAGACCCTTGAGATGTCAGCATCACAAGGCCACGAAGGGAAGGTGACGTGGCTCAAGAGATAACTCTAGGAAGCATAAGATACAATCGTGTAGATGTGTGAAGAACAAAGGATGTCGGAAGAACATCCACCCCTATGACGAGACCTACTTAAGCCCGAACCAAGAAAAAAAAAGGTTATCACGCGTCTATACGCAATTGTTTTCTATTTTGGGAAAGAGGTCATATGAAAGGCCATTGATCAGAGGAAGGCTTGTTTCCTAGATTCTAGGGATAGTAGCTAGAGAGAAAGGTAGCCCAAGCGGTGCCTTCACCTATATATTCCATGTTTTCAATGTAAACTAGGTTGGTTGGCCAAATAGTGTAGACATCGTCTATTGTATGTAATTTGAGCACGATCGAAATCTAAAGAAAAATTCTTGAAACTTTGATGAAAAGTTTCTAGTTGTAGTAGTTGGATGTATTGTTTCCTTATTTGTGTATGTATTTCTTGTGTTTTTTGTCCATATCTTTTCTTGTCTGATTCAGAACGTATTTTCGAGCCTGGGATTCGCTGTGCAGTGCCATTTGTTCACGCCATTCAGACAAACCGTATTTCCTCCAAGTTAACTTCGAATTCACCCTCAGTGGTGTTCCAAGTTGCTTTGTGTGTTTTTCTCCCCGCCACATGACGATCTTACATTGAAGACTATTACTCACCTAGCTGACAAGGTATCAGGGGTCAGCGACCGGGGAAAAACCTATCACTAGTTTTCCTGTGGATTAGCTTCCTCAAAACTCTCGATGTCGAAACGTTTAGGAAGTCGATGATCGAAGAAAAACTTTTAGTGTGGTCTGAATGTTCGTCGCGATTTGGTCTTCTCCGATTTCGCTAAGTGTGTCAAGTATTGGCTATCGGCGATATCATTTATTTCTTCATTAACGTTTACTCTCTTCGCCTTTTACCAAGACCAAAGGGGATTGGTTATCGATGATATCCTTGTGTGATGCTTGTATCGAAAGTAAAATTTATTTTTTCGATGTCGATGAAGATCAATGCTCAGCGACTGCATTTTTTTCGAGTGATTTTCTTTCATCTTTTAATTCCTTCTGATGCCGAATTTGGGCACATCGGGTGAAATGTTTTGGCTGTTGATTTTTTATTTAAAAGTCAATCCTTTTAAGCCATGGGTTTTCATAGGTTCAAGCAAAATTTGAAAGACTTAATGAGAGTCAAGATGATAATCAAAGGAAACATTTTTCACAGTGAAGTCGAATTAGACAGTGCAAAAGATCAAGTGGTACCCCAAAAAGTAAAATTTGACATAGGAGTTTTAGGGTGTGTTGAGTGCTCAACAAATGGCGACTTATTGGGCAAAATCAGAATCTTTGTTCCTCTTTCGATCTCAGCTGATGCAAAAGCTGGTGGAGAACTTAACTGGTTTTAAATCAGAGCCTCTTTTACCTTTGCATTTGGAATTTCCCTGGTTGATGCATTTGGGCTTGCCTGTGAGGTTTTTTAACCTTTAATCCACCTTATTTTCTTGTAACCTTGACTCATGCCTTCTTTTGACAAGATTCTAGTAAACCATTCACAGGAACTAGGCCCTTTTGTTACCTTTATTCATTTGCTACGGTGTTGCTTCGCTGCCAGTGAGTGTCCATAGCCCCGACGAAGTCACGTCGACATCATAGACCTTGCTCCACTGCAAGCGAGCGTTCATAGCCCCGGTGGAGATATCTGCATACCCTCTCCTACTATGTGCTCATTTTATATAGTTGAATTTTATTTCGGCAGAATGCCCTGAGCGAGCGGGAGAGGAGGACATCTGTTATTTGCAAAAATATGAGGTGTTTAAGGTGAAACTCACTAGCTCTTTCTTTAAGGTGTATGTAGTCCTTTCTAGATTTCCTTCTTTCCCTTAAGGTCTTACCAGACCACTAAGCAGACACTTCTACATTTCTCCAAGGTTTTTCATCTACGCAGGTTAGATAGAGAATCCCTTGAAACAACCGCAGGTTCCTCCTCATTTCTTATGTTTGTATGTGAGCGACGAGTTAGGAAGAGAGTTCACTATGTCGCATGATTTGAGGTCAACCATTTTCTCACTAAACAAAATATTTCAAAATGATAGAAGTCCAAATAGAAAAAAGAAAACAAAAATGCATTTCACAATCAACCTAGCTAAAACAAAAAATCATGAAGATATGCACTCAAAACATAAAATATTATTATTTATTATTATTATTATTATTATTATTTTATGATTTAATGGAAATATTGTTTTAGGGCTTGGCCATTTACTGGGAGAGCGTCAGATTCTTCCCTCATATTCTGTAGTCGATATGTTCCTAACCCAGTCTTCTTAGCCACCTGGAAAGGTTTGAGCCATAGATTTGAAACTTAGAATGTTTGCCTTTAGGCTTGTTTTCTCTGTCCCATTTTAGGACTAAGTCTCCTACTTCAAAATTCTTCTCTTTAGCTTTATTCTTGTCAAACCATGTTTTAACTATATGTTGGTGGGCTATGAACTTTGATTTATCTTTCTCCCTTTCCTCTTCTAACATGAGTAGGGTGTCAATTCTTTGTTGTAATATTGATGAGGGCTACCCTTTGGACTCCTGAGCGAGATGAAGGGATGGAAGATATAGTCCGTTTGGGAGAATGGGTTCTTTTCCATATACCAGAAAGTACAGGGCATTCCCTATATCTTCTTTGGGTGTGACTATATCTGCACATAAAGTGTTATGGAGTAGATTATGCCAATTCCTCTGGTTGTCTACAACCGTTTTCTTCAATATCCTCACTAGGTTATTATTAGTTGATTCTGCCACTCTGTTTCCTTGTGGATAATAATTTGCAGAGTATATAATTATGATTCCTTTGTCTAGGGAAAAATATGTTAACAAGGTGGAAGAAAAGTAGGTTGTATTATAAAAAACAAGAACAAAAGGGATGTCGAACCTATTGATTAGCTATTGTTCTATGAATTGGATTACCGCCTTCTCGTTTACATGATTCAGGGGGATGGCCTCTACCCATTTCGTGAAATAATCGATGGTATGTGTTTTGAAGATATTGGTGTAATCTCTCTTATGATATCCAACCCGCATTACTCAAAAGGCCTAGAAATGACCACCGGTTGGAGTGGGATAGTTGCTCTCTTCTCCCTCCCAGCACTTATTTGAATTTGTTTATAGTTTCTAGTGTATGTGTGAGTGTCCTTGAACAAAGAGGGCCAATAATAACCATCTCTTAGTATCTTATTAGCAGTGGTGTCTCCTACAAAATGTCCACCGGCAAGGCCATCATGGAGCTCCTTTAGAACTTTATCTACATCTTCATGTTCGAGGCATCTCAAAAGTACCCCATCATAATTAACCCGGAAGAGTACCGAGTTTATGAGGTGATATTGTGTAGATTTTAACCTGAGAGCTCTTATTTCCATAGGGTTGACGTTTTCTAGACAAGTCCCATGGTGTAGGAGATAAGTCAGTTTCTCATACCAAGACTCTTGTCCTGGGGAAATGTATGAATCTTCACCACACCATAATTCCATTTCATTCTCCCATCCGAGGTCTTCATTTACTTGGCATTGATATTTAGCTGCCAGTCTGCATAACCCCTGTCCTTTAACCAATTTAGTAGGTTTTATATCTAGATCAAATTCTTGGACTACTTCCATCCAGTTCCCTCTTCTTTCCCCCATCTCATGTTGATTAAATAGGTATCGGACTGCGAAGTGAGGCACGATTACTTTGGTATGGTTCTTGATGATGTAAGATCTGAAATGTTTTACTACTTTATAAATCGCATAAGCCTGTTTATATATAGTAGGATAATTAAATTCTACACCTTGGAGGTTAGTTCTCATGAAAAATACTGGATATTCATTTTTTTCATCATCCGTCCAAGTTAATACTGCGGTTAATGATTGGTCGGAGGCGAAAGTATAGAGGAATAAATCTTTGTTGAAATCAGGACTTCACAACACTAGGGCTTGAGAGATGGCAGTTTTAATATTGTTGAAATCCTTCTTCTATTCATCATCCCACTTAAACTCGGCATCCTTACGAATCATTTTTTGTAGGGGTTTGATAGTTTCCGCAAAATCAGGAGTGAACTTCCTCACAAAATTGATTTTCCCGAAGAACGACTACATAGACTTCTTGTTGTGAGGTAATGGAAGATGAGCTATAGACTTAATTATTTATGGGTCTATGAGAATGTCTGCTTGAGATATTATGTGGCCTAACAATTTACCTTCCTCAACACCGAAAATAATTTTCTTAGGGTTTAAGGATATTCTCTATTTCCTACACCTTTCGAAAATCTGGGTTAAGTGTTGGATGTGATCTTCTTTTTTCTTTGAATATATAGTCACATCATCCAAGTACACTACTACACACTTGTTGATTAGTCCCCGAAATTCTACATCCATGAACCTCTGGAAGGTCGCTCTTACATTAATTAACCCGAAAGGCATGTGTTTGTAAGTGAAATTTCCCCACTTGGTTCGAAAGGTAGTTTTCAAGAAGTCTTCTTCTGAAACTAGAACCTAGTTGTACCCTGAGAAACCATCCAACAGGGACAAAATATCAGAGCTAGACATGGTCTGGAAGAGTTTCCCCATTGGTGGGACTGGGTAGTTGTCCTTTTTTGAATCTTTGTTGAGGTTTATGAAATCTACGCATAGGCGAATTTTGACAGACTTTTTACTCACAAGAACCAAATTCGCTACCCGTGCGGAGTGTCTAAATTGAAAAATAATCTTGGCATCGAGTGGTTTCTTTAACTCCTGACACATGAAAGGTTTCAGGGATGGATGATAATTCCAGAGATTTTGTTTAAAGGGTTTCACTTCGGGTTTTATTGGGATAGTGTGTTGAATAATACGAGTATCGTAAGTTTTCAAATCTCGGTAGGACCATGCGAAGACATCTTGATATTGTCTGAAATTTTTTAGATATGTATTCCTTTCTTCTTTAGATATTGTCTTACCAAGATTTACATTCTTGGGGTTTTCCAGGGTTCCTAGATTTATAGTTTCATGCATGCGACAAGAACTATCAGTCTTCGCGTTTTTTGACCCCTTAAATGTTTCCTTTAGATCAAAAAGGTTTTCTAAGATGGTTATCCCCTTTGGTATTGTGTGAGACTTCGATATGTCTGTTGGTTGATCTATCTGAGGATTGGCCTCTGTTGATTTTTCTTGGAATACTTCATCGTCAATAGCCAAATCTTTGAAATTATCTTGGTTACTCAAAAAATTTATGATCTGTTAATATTATGGTAGCTGCGGGAGGTATTGAACTCCACGTGTAAACCCGAAGAGAATAGAATATTCTGGGAAGCAAGAAGAAACCCTAATGAGTTGGCTAATAAACCTAGAAGACAAGTTGACTCAAGAGGATAATTGGTATTAGGTTATTGGCCTCCAAGAGAAGAAGTTAGCCAGAAGAAATATTATATACTGAGTAAATAGGTACCCAAAATGAGAAGTCGGCCCAGATAGTTAGCCAGAATTAGTATAAATATAGGAGGCCAGTCTTCATTCTAGCAAGCATTCTTAGAACTGCAGAGTTCACTTGTGCGCATTGCAGTTAACCAGTTTGTGCTCAAGTTTGGAGGAGAAGCTGTCATTGCAGTTGTTGCAGCTAGAAGATTACGTTTTGGCTTGGACTATCTCTTGGTTATGGTTTGGACTATCTGATTAGCTCTTGTTTGGTGCACTATCCTTGGGGAAAGGTGTGCTACCCTTTGTTTGGCTATCTAGCTTATGGTTTTCTTCCAGAGTGATTCTTCGTCAAGGTTAAGGTGCTCAAAGGGTGGCTTCGACCTATGGTTGGGTGACATAGTGATATTGTCTATGGTAAAATGAGAAAATCCATCATATTCTAACAGGTTATGGGTCCACACCTCCTTCATTCAGTCTAACCACTGGAAGGGAGCATAGCCATAAGGATACTAAGCTCATTGAATAACTCTCGCTAGGGTTTCTAGTAGGAGCAGTTACCAAAGCACTGTTGTTAGGGTTACTAGCAGGTGCAGTTGCATAAACCCTAATCCTCTCATTGAGGCACCTTAAGTCAATGGATAGAACTAATTTCCAGAAAGAATAGTGTTCCCTATCCTAGCGCACCTCCTGGTACTCTCAACAAGCTAAGACGTCAAGTTTGAGTTTCTAGTCAAATATAGGGTTGACCAAGTCAAAGCAGCCATGACTTACTCTATGAAGTTAGAAAACAACTTAGATGGAGGGAAGACAAGGATTCACCTCATCCTTGCCAGGAATAAAGTGATAGATATCATGAAAGGAAAGATCATGGAACTAGAGTTTGAAGAAGGAAAAGAGAAGGAACCAAAAAGCGTTGCAGTTATGGAGAAGTTCAAAGATAGTGACATCAATTACATGAGTATCATAGCGGACTCTATAAAATACCACTTGATACCCTACACATCCCATATTGACTCATCGAAGAAGATGTGCGATGCCCTAACAAATCTCTTCTCAGTCAGAAACATTGGACAAGTAATGAGTCTGAAGAATGAGCTCCGTGACATGAAGATGAATGGTGGTGATAGCATAACATCATACTTTGTGATAATATTCTAGTTAAGAGATCAAATACAAGCTATTGAAGAGATCATTTCAGTGAAGGAATTGGTAAACATAGTACTAAATGGTCTTCCCAAGACATGGGATGCATTTTCTGCAAGCATGAACACAAGGAAGGAGTATCCTACATTTGAAGAACTTTGGACTTGTTGTGCTCAAGAAGAATCAAGGATCAGTGCAAAAGAGAAACCCCAAAAGAAGTACGATGATTAAGCCTTCACAACAAGATTCAAAAATTCCAGGAACAAAAGGAAGTTTGGTTCAAGGAAGAAGCCAAATCAAGAGAAAGACATGTCAGAAATACAATGCTTCAACTGTCAAAAGTATGGTCACTACAAGAATCATTGTCCCGAGCTAAAGAAAAGGAAGGGGACACACGAGGCATCGGTTGCTGAATAAAAGGAACCTACAAAGAAGACCAAGCAGGATAAAACAAACTTCTTCTTCTAAGACAAGGTAACAATACTCTTCATAGTTCTTGTACATAACATGTTTTTTGTACATATCTTGCATATTTACTTCTTAGAAGATAATATGTTCAAAGAGAAACTATACCTATGGAAGAAACAAAAAGGATTGCTATCATTATGACTACAAGTTAGACAATACACATGAAAGGATGAAGTACATCAAACAATTCATGTGGAAGTTATTACATAAGTAACAACTACAAGATAAGCCGAAATTAGAATCAATCTTGAAGTAAAAGAGAAGAAGTAAAGACAGGAAGAAGTCAAAAATCAATAATAAATTGGAAAATAACTCATGACACCTTGCATAAGGAAATAAGGATGCAGACAGAAGTGTGGATTATGGAGGGAACTAATTATATACTTCCAAAAGAAAAACATGCACTCATACATGAAGCAAGGATTAGGAGGGATCTAATCCTATGATCCATTGAATATGATGAAGTATATATCCATGGTAGCAGCCATGAAAAGAAGTACATTTTCAGTTTGACTTTAGAAGATGAAGTATATATCCATGGTAGCAGCCATGAAAAGAAGTACATGTTCAGTTTGACTTTAGAAGAAGTCTTCTTCAAAAAGAAGCCTTAAAAGTATCCCTGGTTATCCATCCACATCCATGATGCTACGATGAAAGGAAGAAGCTGGAATCTATAGAAAACTCCATGGACCCAAGATATAAAGACAAACATGAGGAAGAACATGAAGATTCTAAGAAAGAAAGTGAAACCAAAACAACCAGTCATTGTATCGAGAATCACAAGATTACCAGCCTGATATGAACTCACCAAAAAGAATCAAGTAGTGGAATTGAAAGTTGTGATGAAGAATAGTGTATGAAAGACCTATGAATGTAAGCATTGTGAGATCCAGAACTAGAAGTTATCCCAGATAGAGGGAGAAGACTATGATGATTGCGTGTTCCAGTAAACCAGATATACCTCTAAATGAGCCATTATATCGTCCGCAATATCCATGGGTTGGAGTTGACATCGGATAAATGCAAGGACAATTCTCTAGAGAAATTGAATAAAGAGAGTATGAAGAGAAACCTTAAGGCTTTGAGGTATACCAGAAAGAGACCCTTGTATGAAGATGGAAGAAGACAACTTGGTGGAGAACCTCCAATGCACAAAAGAAGTGTGTTGAAGACTTTCTATCACAAAGATATTGTATCAGAATGGTTACTCAGAAGCTTAGGATGATGGATTGCTAATCCATGACAAACTCTCATGATGGCAGAAGAAGTACCACTTGGATATGTTCCAGTTTGACCCTTGCTACGATGTTATGAGCTAGTAAGAAACAAATATGAATCCAGCAATGATATACTTTATTGATCAGAGCTATATGAAGCCTTCAGAGAAAACTAGTGTTCCAGAAAGACCGAAGTACATTGAGATCAAGAATTACATTCCCCATGATGAAGTCCATAAAAGGAAAAGTGGCTCTCCAATATACATCTCCACAGATGAGAAAATAAGCATACATTTTGGTAAAGCCTCTTTCCAAGATGAAAGAGTTTGCATACTCAAGATAGAGCTCATGGAGATGACTTCCTCATTGAAAAAGGAAGAGATGAATCCCAGGTTGGGAGGGAGAACTAAAATGCTATTGATTCATGGACATCCATTTTTCAGTTTGAAAAATGGTCCAGGATGAGCAGTTTCTTTCCAGTTTAGAAAGTGGTTTGAGATTTCTAACGGATAGGCATTTTCCAGTTTGGAAAATGGTTTAGATTGAACAGTCATTTTCATAATGAAAATGTTTCAATGGATTGATGATGTACCATGGAAAACGATTTCCCATTGTGGTTATCATGGGGAATGGTCTAGGGAAGTCTCTCTTATTGAGGGTTTCTCAAGAAGACTATCTCGCCTCGCTGGAGAGTCATTCTTTTGAAGCTCATAGTTGTGAGCAGTTTTGAAGAATGGTCTGTTTTGGAGGTTGGTGTAGGACAGTCATTCCTTAGGGAAGATTCATTCTCTCTAGGTTTCACTTTGTTTAGTGTTAGAGGAATGGCCCAGGGTGGGGAATGGTCCAGGTTCAACAATCAGGGACAGACATTCCCTAGGGAAAACTCATTCTCTCCAGGTTGCACTTTTTTTAGTGCCAGAGGAATGGCCCAGTGTGGGGAATGGTCCAGGCTCAGAAATCAAGACAATTATTCTTCCTTGCTTGAGAAGAATATTCCAGATAGCTCATCATTGATGTTTGACCTTCTGAGGGAAGATGCACTTCTATATCTCACAGATGTGAGTGGAAGAATGGCCCAGATGATTCATTTTATATCATAACTATATCTGATGTGCAGGTTGATATCAGATGATTGTTATGAAGATTGTATGTCTCTAGACAGTAGATGTATACTACTGTGGTGGATGTGTTCCATTGTTTGTGACTATACATCATTGATCAAGTAACTGTGTGCTACTTGGTGTGGCAGTGTACTACTAGATTGTAGTTGAGTACTACTATGGATAGACACAATTGTGTTTTATTGAATGATATTGTTCCGATTTCCTTGAAGACTATCAACAGTGTTGGAAATGATTATCATCTAGATGAATGATCAATGGACAGAGATTTTCCAGATGGAAAATGGTCCAGGACATTTATTATTCTAGGACATATGTCTGGATTAGAAGAATGGTTCTTGTGTCACTCTATGGAGTGAGTGACTTATCCAACATCATGTCTAATTACTCAGATGGAGTATGGTTTCGAGAGATGATGCAGTTGATGACATTAATAGTGATGATGGTTCTCATAATATAATCATGAGATAGTCTATACGACTATGTTGATGCTACCGGGTAAATGGTATGTCTGCGCTCAAGACCATTACCTTCAATACCTCCCTAGCTAGGAGGGAGTGTTAATATTATGGTAGCTGTGGGAGGTATTTACCTCCACATGTAAACCAGACGAGAATAGAATATTCTGGGAAGAAAGAATAAACCCTAATGAGTTGGATAATAAACCTAGAAGACAAGTTGGATCAAGAGGATAATTGGTATTAGGTTATTAGCCTCCAAGAGAATAAGTCGGCCAGAAGAAATATTATATACTGAGTAAATAGGTACCCAGAATGAGAAGTCAGCCCAGGAAGTTAGCCAGAATTAGTATAAATACAGGAGGCCAGTCTTCATTCTGGAAAGAATTCTCAAAACTATAGAGTTCACTTGTGCGCACTGCAGTTAGCCAGTTTGTGCGTAAGTTTGGAGGAGAAGTTGTCATTGCAGCTGCTGCGACTAGCAGATTACGTTTTGGCTTGGACTATCTCTTGGTTATGGTTTGGACTATATGATCAACTCTTATTTTGTGCGCTATCCTTGGAGAAAGGTGCGCTACCCTTTGTTTGGCTATCTAGCCTAGGGTTTTCTTCCGAAGTGATTATTCGTCAAGGTTAAGGTGCTCAGAGGGTGGATTCAGCCTATGATTGGGTGACAATAGTGATATTGTCTATGGAAAAATGAGCACATCCATCATATTCTAACAGCTATCCCCTTTGGTATTGTGTGAGACTTTGATCTGTCTGTTGGTTGATCTATCTAAGGATTGGCCTCTGTTGATTGTTCTTGGAATACTTCATTGTCAATAGCCAAGTCTTTGAAATTATCTTGGTTAGTCAAAAAGTTTATGATCTGTTCATCTCCTTCAAAGACCTTCCAATTAGAGACGTTGTTTGGCACCGATGGTTTGTAGAGTAGCTCCACAGTGAACCAGGAGGCTTCATAATCTTCTAGAGGTGACAACCTCAAGGCAACGATGGCTAGGGAATCAACAAGAATGTTCTTTTCTCTGGGGATTTCTATGAGGTTGAAATCTTTGAAATGTTCTATTATCTTATGCAATTCCTGTTGGTAGTTCTTTAGGTGTGGAGAGTTGCAATGTATAATATTTCTTATCTGCCTGAAAATGATTTTAGAGTCTCCGAAAACCTTCAATTCTTGGACATCCAGGTCTATGGATTTCTTTAACCCTTGTACTAGAGCTTCATACTCGACAGTGTTATTTGTGCATTCAAATTCTAGTCTACAGGACAAGAAATGTATTTTTCCTTGAGGATTTATGAGGATACACCCTGCTCTTGACCCTTCTTATGATTTAGATCCAGAAAAATATAGGGTCCAAACTTGTGGGAAAACCATACCATTTTCCTCTTTCCTGTCACTTTCCCCTTTTCCTTTAGTTAATTCTGTGATTTCAAACGCAGGTTCCTGGAAAAAGAGGGTTTCCAACGTTTCCATCGACAATTCCTCTCGAAAAATCATTTCAGAGTTTTGGGTAAGAGGGACATTAGATGAGAGAGGGGAGAAATTCACAAAGTAGGAATCACAGGAATAATTGCCTAGCACCAGGAAATATGTCGATGAGGGTTCGTTTAGGTTTTCTAGATCAGTGACAGTATGTTTAAGATATATTTCCCTATCAATTCTGATCATATTTTTGTGCCCCTTTAATGGAAGCCAAAGGTGAGCCCAATCTGTATTAAAGTATCCATTTAAATTTTTAGACCAATCTTGGCTTAATAATAACCCGTAAGCCTCTAGAATATCTACTATAATGATGTCAATCACTTGCACGAATTTAGGATATGTCGCTATTCTGATCATTACGTCTTTGAGTTCTCCCATGACCTTCACCTGGGTTATGTCTAGTTGTATTACATGTTTATCGCTTTTGAGAGGGTCTATGTTTAGTTTTTTGCAAATAGATAGTGGCATAACATTAGAGGATTCTCCTGAATCGACCAAACAGTTATGGAGGTTTCTGTTAAATACTTCAAATGTTAAAAGGAAAGGTGGGACAAAATGTTTTACCTTCTTATCTTCAGAGCAAGCATTCACCGTTGGTTTATTTCCTAGACTTGTGGGAGTTAGATTCCTTCCTGGGTCAGTGATTTTCGTAGGGTTCTCTAATGATTTCAAAGATTTTAGTAGGAAGTCCTTTTGCTGAGGGATTATACATATGTCCATAACTGATATATTATCCTTCAACTTCTTCAAATATTCTACTACGTTGGAATCCATCTTGGGCGATTCTCGTGTATGGATGTTTATAGGTTTCTTATGGGTAGTAAAAGGTTCTTTCGGGTGATCGTGAGTTGATATTCCTCCCAGAGTTTGAGTAGTGGTAAGGTCATTTGAGATAGGTTCCCCCCTACTTTGTGTTTTCACAACCAATACTTCTGTAGGTGGTTCTTTAAACTCAAACAGGTCATCGAAAGGCATAGCTAGGTCAGGATCCCATATCAACATGGTTGTTTCTTCTGGTGGATCAATTTCTTCTTGATTGGAAATATTCATACTGGATCCACTTGACTGTTCGGTCACAGAGACTTTATCCATAAACCAGTTGGCCATCAAAGTCATGGCATGCACCCATTTGGGTAAGTCTCTTTCAGAGTGGTTCTCTTGGTGATAAGCGAAAAAAGAGTCGAATGCCACATTTCCCAGATCAATGTTTAGGTTGGCTGGGGGAGGTTCAATGTATTTGAACAATGGATTCCTTTTAAAGAAATGCTTGTAGGGCCTTTGCCCTTGGTTTCCCTCCCCTGCACTTATCTTCATGTCTATTATTTTGTTTGATAGCTTTTTGAAAATGTGTTGTAGGTCTTCTATTTCCCCACTTCCCTTTTCGGGAGCCTGTTCTGTTTGTTTTCCTGGGGGTGTAGTAACCAACATCCCTCTCCTGGGAGGAGGTTGAGCTTCTTTCTTAAATAAAGATACCTGGCCCTCTTTACATCCTTTCATTTGGAACTCTATCATTTTGGCTTCTTCAAAATTCTCAGCTAGGGTTAGTTTGGAAACCCTCTTCACAAACTTGGAAATAGAAGTTGGGAGAGCATTGACATATACTTTGATTTTTAATTCCTGAGTAGGTTTAGCTTAAAGATGGAATTTGTTTAAGATGGTATTGAATCTTTGATTAAAATATTTGACTCTTTCCTTCGAACTCATAGTGGTGGTGAACAACTCAACCATCAAATCTCCCGTAGTAGTTTCTTCTGCAAATTTATCTAAAAACTATTTTTGAAACTTCGTCCAACTAGTTATAGATCCCACATACAAGTTAAAATACCACGTGGAAGATGAATTCTCAAAAGTATAGGGGAACAACCTGCAAACTACATCTTCATGTTGGACATTCATAAGTTTGATAGCTAGTATGAATTTCTTGATATGATCCTCATGAAATACTGAGGTCTCAAGGTTAAACTTAGGAAGTAATTTCTATGGGTGTTGGGGGAGGCTATGTACTTGTCCAGGGATAGCCAAATCATCTTTGGACAAACAAGGTTGATTGTTTTGCAGTGGGTTTCCCCTCTCTTCATCATGTTCATTATGATCTTACATATCTTCAGATCCTAAAAAAGAGCGTTCTGAGTTAAACCCTTCCTCTTCCGAAAAATTGTCCAGCTCAGAGACGTTGTCGGCTGGCTTTTCAGGGATTAGATTAAGAGGATGTTCGATTTCAGTGATTGTGAAATCTATTAGGTATTCTACCGTGTGCACAAAAACCTAGTCGGGGGTGTCGACCACTCGTATTCTTATTTTTTGTCTTAGAGGAAGTATCAGAGCTAAAGACAGTGCATTGATCTGTCGAGCGTATGCTCTTGTGATTCTTCTGAATTGATTCAATTCCTCGTGAGGAAGAGCGTAAGGTATATCATGGAACAAGCATTCTTCCTCATGTTGGGGTGAGTTACGTGTTTCAGGAGTACTCAGCGTCCGTGGGTTGTCTTGGGAATGACTAGCCATGCATGTGGGCGGTTTTAAATCTACAGGTTGTCTGAGATATTATGTGAAATACATATTCAACCATTCAATCTTTAGGGCCTCCCTCTAGTGCCAATTCTGTTGATGGGGCATAAATCTCTTTAACTTAACAGCAGGATCCAAACCCGCCACTGAGGCCCAATTAGACTCTGCAACATTTAATGGTGGATTGGTTCTCCATAGCTTGCGATCCACACGAAATAATCGATGGGATTTACATTTTTTGTGAAGGATTTCTCCTCCAGTTCAGACATTCTCTTTTTTGCGTTTTTCTCTTAGGTATGACTAATATAAGATAAATATGGTATAAACCAACTAGGTAACAAAGTGAGAGAAAACTAAACTACTGGAGAAGAGGCTAAGCTTGGGATAACCCTTTACTCTAGCGTGCAGGCAATGATCGTCTACCATAGGCCTAGTACTAATACGTTAGCCATGTGAATATTCCAATTACTGACTGAGATACAAATTATCAGAAGAAAAAATGCATGTGATAATGCAAGTAAAATAATTCACTCAACTCTAATCATCAATCACATAATAACACAAAGATTCATTTTCATCATTAAAGAAAGAACTATAAAACATTGTGTTAGATAACTTATCAATATATTTAATATCTCTTACTTGTTATTGCATCCATTCATGAGATGGAATAGGAAATAGTTCTTCTCCATATCCAATCATACACACATTTGATGAAAACATAAACTTGTCTATGGTCAAGAAGGACTTCTCAATTAAAGGCATCTCTGAAATAGATCTTAAAAAAGACAAAAAATGAGAGTTTCTTGCAACAACCATCAACCTTTCACTAACCAATCAATGCCCTTATTTATAACATAAAATTAACTAAAAATAACAACTAAAGTGCAGATAAGAAAAACAAAATTCACCACATGGCGCTCTCTCCTATGAGTTTTTCTGTGAGTCATATCAAGATATCACTTAAGAGGGTGACTCCTCTCGTACTCTGATCAATTGATGAACAAATCCTCGCAGGTGTTGGCATATGGGAATCTATGTTGTTCCATCAAGGCCGAGTAAATCTCTCTGATCTCCACCGCATGTGCCTGATACTTGAATATATTGGCACTTAACTATTGCAACATAGCCCAAGCTTTGATCGGGTGTTTCATAAACTGTCACACCTGACCTTGCATCGTGTCTGTCACATTTTCTATTTCTTCAGCCCATAATGAGTCTTTCTCGGTGTGTGATTTGACTATGTCACACAAGTCGACGAAGTCGTCAGGCATGCCAAACTCAGAGAGTCCAATATCCTTCGAGTGTGCCAATATCTTCTCGCACTTGACAAATTTTCCTGAATCTCTCGATGAGGCTACCACACCATGTTTTCCCAATACTCGGAGGCCTATTTCCTGCAATCAAAAATAAAATCCTTTAGAGATTATGTATAAAGAAACACTGGGTAAAATATATTTATGAAGTGTAAGCATGAAAAATCCAGACTGGTACATATTTGTAAAGCTTGCTAAACCTAGTTATTTGATACTCACGGGATCTCCGCAGCTTTCGAATTGCTTGCTTCGCTTTTGTTAGCGTCATCATTTTTATCTAGTTAGGGTGGGTCTTAGTCGAGTTGCGTCTGTGTGCCACAATATGAAATATCGGGTACAGAATAACATAAGAGTCGAAGTCAAGCTAGTGGTCGGTTGGCCCTTGGAGTTGGGAAAGGATGTCAGAGTTAAACATATGTTAAGAGTACGAGTATGTTCCAAAAGAGTGGGGTCCTGTCATATGGGAAGTCGTTAGGTGCCTCAGATCAAGGCAAGTTGTTTAAACAAAATTCACGTTGGCAAGTGCATAAACCATCATTAACTCATCATGAAGACCGGAAGGATGAAAAATCATGGCTCTGATATTACATACGCCTTGCAACTCCTATCGGTTGTACCTCGCATGCCCTGGAATGTACTCGTCGCGTGGATGTGCCACATAAAATATTCATTTCGCTTCAAAACATGTAGTCACCATGAATTTCGTGTTCCCTAGCACGTTTCCACCTACTTCCCGCTTTGTTATAAATTATGGATGTCCTGCATACATTCTAGTCACCAGTCGAGCTAATGCATTGTTGGTAGTTCTTCACGTGAGCCTAGATTGATTAAATTTTCCGCTTCGGGCCCTCACCAATCCTCTGTGCATAAGAACGTGTTTCACCATGGAATCCCCTCACAACATAAGAAAGGGCGCGCGAAGCAGCAAAAATTCCAGGCTTGATCCCCAAAGCAACTGGGATTCGTTCTTACTCGCAGCAGGTATCCCCGAGGTTTCAAATGGAGGTTTCTACCTGCGCGTGGAAACAATGATATCACACTGCGTGAAGAACGAAGTGGAAGAATTTTTGCCAGAGGGAAGGACATTCTAAGACATGCTTCCCATACAATGGATACCTCGGAGAAGAGGCAGGCCAAGGAAGAACAAGGAAGCTGGGGAAACCCAAGTCCCAAGCGATCCGCGCGCAAGATCGACTGCCGAGGAATTACTTATGCACGCTATTGGGATAGATCCTATCGATGGCACAAGTCGGGAAAGTGAGAGAATAATGAGGAGGACAAATTCCATGGGCACTAACGTTCGAGAACCAACTTAGTAGCTGAAATGGGCACAACTCGCCATTATCGAACTCTACCAGGAAAACAAAGAATTAAGACGATAGTTATCGAAAAAGATCCTTGAGGTGTCAGCATCACAAGGCCGCGAAGGGAACATGTTGTGGCTCAAGAGAAAACTCCGGGAAGTGCATGATACAATCATGAATCTTGGCAAAGCACAAAGGACATCGGAAGAACAACCACCCCTATGACGAGACATGTGGATGACGAAACCAAGAAAAAAAATGGTTATGATGCGGTCGTACACAATTGTTTTCTATTTTGGGAAAAAGATCATACCAAAGGCCATTGATCAGAGGAAGGCTCATTTCCTAGATTCTAGGGATAGTATATAGAGAGAAGGGAAGCCCAAGCGGCGCCTTCGCCTATATATTTCATGTTTCATTGTAAACCGGGTTGGTTGGCCAAATAATGTAGAGAGCATATATTGTATGTAATTTGAGCGTGATTGAAATCTAAAGAAAAAGTCTTGAAACTTTGATGAAAGTATTGTAGTTGTAGCAGTTGGATGTATTGTTTCCTTTCTTTGCATATGTATTTCCTATGTTCTTTGTCCATATCTTTTCTTGTCTGATTTAGAACATATTTTCGAGCCTAGGATTCGCTGCACAGTGCCACTTGTTCGCGCCATTCAGACAAACCGTATTTCCTCCAAGTTAACTCTGAATTCACCCTCAGTGGTGTTCCAAGTTGATTTGTGTGTTTTTCTTCCTACCACACAACGATCTTACACTGAAGACTGTTACTCACCTAGCCGACAAGGTATCGGGGGTCGATGATCGGGGACAAACCTATCACTAGTTTTTCTATGGATTAACTTCCTCAAAACTCCCGATGTCAAAACATTTCAGAAGTCAGCGATCAAAGAAAAACTTTTAGCGTGGTCTGAATGTTCATCGCAATTTGGTATTCTTTGATTTCGCTAAGCGCGTTGGGTATCGGCTATCAGCGATATCATTTCTTGCTTCATTAACGTTTACTCTCTTCACCTTTACCGAGGCCGAAGGGGATCAGTTATCGGCGATATCCTTGTGTGATGCTTGTCGCAAAAGAAAAATTTATTTTTCTGATGCCAGTGAAGATCGATGCTCGGTGACTGCGTTTTTTTCAAGTGATTTTCTTTCATATTTTAGTTCCTTCTGATGCTGAATTTGGGCGCATTGGGTGAAATGTTTTGGCTGTTGATTTTTTATTTAAAAGTCAAGACTTTTAAGCCATGGGTTTTCATAGATTCAAGCAAAATTTGAAAGACTTAATGAGAGTCAAGATGATAAGCAAAGGCAACATTTTTCATAATGAAGTTGAATTAGACAGTGAAAAAGATCAAGTGGTACCCCAAAAAGTAAAATTTGACATAGGCTTTTTAGGATGTGTTGAGTGCTCAACAAGTTCTTCTTTGAAAATTGGCCATTTTTCTTTGATGTTCTTCAATTCAAAACGATCTACAGGCATTCAAAGAAAATTGTCTTCACTTCCGTTCTTTGCATGGAAATCCATAAATTGTGTTATAATTTGGCACCTAAACAACCATTGGAAATGTGGAATTATGGGAATATAATGAATAAATTTGCGAGGAACCTTTTTTTTTTCTTGATCGGTTTGATATCTAGTTGTTTGACATTGCAGGCATTCATTTTTTGATGCATATTGTCCATAGTATATGCTATGATCATCAGGACATGCATCAATAACTTTATACTCCATTCCAATTTATTTCATAATCACATATATTTCTCGATATGTGCGTGGCAGAATATTTGACGGTGATAATATAAATTCACCTAACAATCTATACCATTCAAAAAAATAAGTCAATGTAAACAATATTAATCATAAATATTGCATTCCTACTTTACAAATTAATTAATAATAACAATATAGGAAAATAGTGAACCTTTATGTACATGTGAGCATGACATAAATAATACATTACATACCTTAGGATTTGTGTTAGATAAGTGTTTGATAAACCATTCAAAACCTTCGATTTCACCAACAACAATATGGAAGATAGAAGATTTGTTGTTGAGCCTTCATAATGTTGATGTTTGGACAACATCAAGAAGACATTCTCTAAAGACAATAATTAATAATATAATTATTATTGATTATTAAATTTAGTATATAATAAGTAAATGATAATAATAAATAGTTATTGATTATTCAAGGGATGCATCCTTTCATGGATGGTCATCTTATGTTCCATATATATGGAACACTCATCATTGTAATAATATATCAATCTTATCTCATCTCATATAGAGAAAAACAACATGGTATCAGAGCGACACTGGCCCTCACTCCCTCATAGGAGGGCCCATGCAAATAGCCCAGATAAATTGAAGAAATTAAAACTGTAAAATATAAATGCCAAGAGAATTTTGTTTCCAATGGCATTTCCAGCGAGTGCAATTGCATCCCGTCATTGTTATGTGGTGGCTCGAGCCGAGTTTGATCCTGATCATAGTGGGATTTTAGAAAAATTCCATAAAGTGTCTCTTCAAGTAAATTCACCGGGGCCTCTATATTAAGCCACCGGGCTGCGCGGTAAATTCTTTCTGCGTTTTTTTTTTTGTTGTCACAAAAATAAACAGACAAATGTGTATTTGTGTTACCCAAGTGATCAGACGCATCTTGCCTCGAGGGAACGTACGCTCTATATTTGGGTTGTTGTGGATGGTCATAGTATGATATTAACAGATCTTGGGTCTACTAAATGGCTTATATCAAGTACCTGCAACAACAAACAGACAGACCTGCTAAATGGCTTATATCAAAAACAAGTAGACAGACCGTTGTAGACGGATCTACATATAGAGCGAGGGAGGCACTGTAATATAGTGATGATCTATAGCTAGTATGAAGCTTCGAGAATGCCAAATTGCCAGAGAGTAAAGTGGGTGGATATGACTATCGATTGAGACATGCAAGCGAATATTAATTATCAATCCTGTTTCTTAACCCACTCTTGATTTTGGGCATTCGACGAAATTATCAGATAATTATAACTCATTTGTCATCCAACAAGAAGGTGTTATGCCACCTCTACAAATCTAACACCTCTAACATCTCTAGTATCGATTGAATTCCAAATCAAACGATCATTTTATTTGAAGTTGTTTATCAACGTTAAGACGAAGGTGTGGTGTTTTCTCTCCTCTAGTCAACTAACCCCTCTAGACAAGGGTTTCCCTAATTAGTCATGTGAGGTGACTGAGGGAGTAATGATCAGTTGGGTACAAGGATTTCCTATGCCATGTGAGGTGGCTAGGTGTGAATAAGGCTATGGTAATAGTCTTGCTTATGCCATGTGAGGTGGCTAGGTGTAAATAAGACTATTGGGATAGGAGAAACACCACAAGATGGTCATGGAGACTATGGAAGTTTTTGTGTACTATTGGATGACATTGTAGTAGTTGTGTGCTACTGGTTGATTGCAGCATAGTCATAAAGAATGTGGTGGATGATTTGAGATATCGATGGCATGGCAGTAGCAATATGCTACTAGTTGATTGCAAAGTAATTAATTGATTACTAGATGAAGGAACCAAGACATTGGTTTCACGAAGAAACCTTGATCTGTCTTGGGGGACATTGGTTCCATGAGGGAACCTTGATGTGTCCTAGAGATGTTTGAGGTAGGGATCAAGAGGGAGTACATCGTTCCTCACAACCCTCAACATAATGGGGTCGTAGAGAGGAAGAACATATCTATTTTTGAGACAGTCAAGGCGATGATTCATGATCAACATTTATCTATTTTTCTATGGGAAGTGGCATCCATGATTGTAATGTATGTTCAAAACAAAATTCCTTGAGGAACATGACTCCTAAGGAGGCCTTCACTAGAGTTAAGATTGAGGTTGGACACTTCAGGATATTTGGGTGTTCAGTATACATTTATGGTGTACAATAAGTCTTTGAAGGAATATTGGATCTTCATTCCTGGTTAGATACAGATTGAGTAAGAGACAGAAAGAGATGGTACCTTCTGAGAGAGCAAGATACCTCAGAGACATTCATGCTATGCCACAACTATGATCCACATCATTGATTATAAACCTTCATGTTATGAGGAGGCAACTAGTCATCCAGTATGGAGAGATGCCATGATGGATGAGTATCAGTCCATCATGAAGAATGATGTGTGGGATACTGTTTCGAGACTTGAAGGGAAGTCTATAGTGACTTCCAAATGGATCCACAAGATCAAACACATAGTTGATGGGAGCATCGAGAGGCACAAAACAAAATTTGTTTCTAGAGGATTCTCTTAGGTGGAGGGAATAGATTATGAGGATTCATTTACTCCTATTGCTCGATACACTTCTATCCAGATGATTATTTCCCCTGCAACATCCATCGGTTAGAGAGTACATCAGATGGATGTAAATACAAACTTTCTCAATGGATATATTAAGGGAGAAGTATACATCGAGTAGCTAGATGGTTTCGTGATACATGAGAAGGAGTTTCATGTGTGCAGGTTTAAAATGGCCTTGTATGGAATCAAGCAACCACCTCGAGCTTGGTATGCAAGGATTGATGGACACCTGATGAGTTTGGGATTCAGTAAAAGTGTTGTTGATCCCAACCTGTACTACAATATTGTTAATGGTGAGTCCTTGATTTTGGCCCTCTACATTGATGATTTATTTTTCACCGATACAGAGAGCCTTATTGTTGAATGCAAGTATGCATTGGCCTCTAAGTTTGAGATGAAGGAACTTGGTCTAATTCACTACTTCTCGGGACTAGAGGTGTGGCAGAAAGAACTGATGAGATGTTCCTGAGTCAGGGGAAGTACACAATTGAGAAATTGAAGAAGTTTGAGTTATTGAATTTGAAACTCATGACTACACCTATGGTGATGGATATGAAGAAACTATGTGTGTCTTCTTCTGATTCCCACGAGATTGATCCAACCCCATACAAACAATTGATTAGATCATTGATGTATCTCGTTAACACCAGACCAGATATTTTCTATGCAGTGAGTTCACTTAGCCAATTTATGAGTCAATCGAGATATGCACACTAGATTGTTGTGAAGCATGTGTTGAGATACTTGCGAGGCACAGTTTGACATGGTCTGCGATATACTTCCATTATTGATATAATATGGCGGGAATATATTGAATTTGATTGGGCAGGAAGCGCAGTGGACAGAAAGAGCACCTTTAGGTGTTGCTTCACTTTGGGATCTTCCACGATTTCCTGGTGTAGCAAGAAACAAACTGTTGTGGCGTTGAGCACAATAGAAGCAGAGTACATTGCATTAAGTATGACAGTTCGTGAAGCAGTGTGGCTTCACAATATCCTTACATATCTATCCGAACATGTGTTGGATTCCACCGTTATTCATTATGGTAACCAAAGTTGTGTGAATATATCTGATAATCCGGTGTTTCATGACAAATCAAACCACATTGAGATTAAGTACCATTACATCTGAGACATGGTGCGGAGGAAGGAAGTATTGGTGCGGTACCTTCCTACAGATGAGCAGGTTGCTAATGTTCTTACCAAACCAAGACGAAGTTCAAGTACTTCCATGACAGACTTGGCATGGCAGAGAATGCCTCCCTCACTGAGAGGGAGTGTTGATGTTTTCATCTTCCTAAGACATTCTCCAAATAGTACTACTCTGTGACTAAGTTGAGTTGATTTGTGATGACACTTATCCGAGAAGGGATAAGTGTGGTTGGTCTTATAACCCAACGTCCCATGTGGAGAGAACATGAGGACATGTCAAAGGAGTTGACCCTTGATGTCACACACTATGGGAGTTGACCCTAGTGTTTCTAGAGGGTGTAGCCTCTAGAAGTCCACATGGAGTGCCATGTGTGACAAAATTTCTCCAGATCGTACTCCTCTATGAATTGAGTTGAGTTGATCTGTGAGGACACTTATCTGAGAAGGGATAAGTGTGGTTGGGCTTATAACCCAACGTCCCTTGTGGAGAGCACACGAGGACACGTCCCATGACGACCCTAGTGTTTCTAGAGGGTGTAGCCTCTAGAAGTCCACATGGAGTGCCATGTGCGACAAACTTTCTCCAGATCGTACTCCTCTGTGAATTGCGTTGAGTTGATATGTGAGGACACTTATTCGAGAAGGGATAAGTGGAACACTTATTCGAGAAGGAATAAGTACAATTGGGATTATAGCTCATCATCCCATGTGGAGAGAACATGAGGACATGTCAAGGGATTTGACCCTTGATGTCTCACACTATGGGGAGTTGACCCTAAGTGTTCCTAGAGGGAGTAGCCTCTAGAAGTCCACATGGGAGTGCCATGTGTGACAAATATTTTACTACTATGGTGGTTTTGTACCACTGGCTGAGACTGCGTGTCTCTGGACAGTAGTTGTGTACTACTATGGAAAGATACCTCCCTAGATAAGAGGGAGTGTTGATGTTTCAATATCGGGCATAACTTCTCCTACATTGGGCTACAGACCAAGGGAGATAGGATACATTTATCACAAAGGTGCACTTGTGATAAATGGCCCTAGACATAGTCCTTCCTTGATCATGACAAGGAATAATATGGACTCGAGGTTCTTGAAGTGATTCCCATGTGTCAGTTAGCATCAAGTCGACATTCACTCATAGGTGTGTGCCTATGGTGAAAGATATTGGTATAGTATTTGTCCTTGTCATAGCGATTTGACAAGGAATGATAAAGACTCAAGATGCTATATGTTATTACATGCAGACTCAGAGTGATCCTAAATTAATTGGCTCACAGGGAGAGTCGTAAAAGGATTTTCTCCTCGGTTCAGGTGGGAGAGAGATGTCTCCCAAGACTGACAGACAAGTGTCATAAGTCTAGGCTAAAGTTTGTATACTTCAAAGACAAGAGTGGCATGTTGCAGAATGTCTCCCTCATGTAGAGGGAGTGTTGATGTTTGGACAACATCGGGAAGACATTCTCTAAAGATAATAATTAATAATATAATTATTATTTATTATTAAATTTAGTATATAATAAGTAAATGATAATAATAAATAGTTATTGATTATTCAAGGGACGCATCCTTTCATGGATGGTCATCTTATGTTCCATATATATGGAACACTCATCATTGTAATAATATATTGATCTTATCTCATCTCATATAGAGAAAAACAACACATAAAAAGGTTGTCGTGACTTCTCTAGTAGAGTATCAACACCATGAATATCATCCTGGTTGTCCTCATCCATTAGAGAAAATGTGTCTTGGATCAATATATGTATCTCATCTTCCTGATTTGTATCAATAACATTATCTCCATCCATATCATCATTAAGAACTCGATCTTCAATATTCTAATCTCCATGTTCCTCACCTTTTAAAGTAGTATTTCTTCTACTACTTGGAAAATAACTCTCTGGTGGCATTGTCTTTATATTTACAAACAATGTAATAAAATTAGTGTGTATAGAACATATATTAAAACAATAAAAAAATTGAAAAATACATGACATGGTCACTATTAAAAAGAATACACTATATATTGAATAACGCCTTACCAAGGGATGATATTCATAACCTCCTTCAGCGTGCCTGTTCTCCCTACAATGTTTTTCAGTTGTTGTTATTAAAATTCTTCTCGTTTGCAAGCCCCTACAATCATTGCAAGGGCAATAACATTTTCCATCACCCTTCGCCTCCAATGTTGCTCTAAACTAAGCAAGCCTCCTTGCATTTTCATTCATAGTATATTTATTTGACACGGTAATTACTTATAAGAACCAATAAAATATTCAAAAAATTAAATTTTGTTAAAACATTGAAAAAACTTTAAATTAAAATTTCCTATACTTCTAGGTCCAATCATAGGATATATATGTTGCAATGCTAAATTTTGAAAAAAATATTAATTTTTTTTTTTCAAACATTGAAAAAAAAAAAAATTAAAAATTCATATACTTTGACGTTCAATCACACGAAATATATGTAGCAATGCTAAATTTCGAAAAAAAATATTAAAAAAATTAAATTTGGTTAAAACATTCATGTTAAAAAAATTTAAAATTAAATTTTTTTAACATAGCTTTATATTAAAAGAGACAGAAAAATTAAAAATACTAACCTTGCAAGTCTAAAATCCAAGCTATGTGGATCGAGAATTGGATGTGTTAAATCAGTATGTGACAGAAAAAACACAACTCAAACAATCACCATGAAAATTGTCGCAACTATAGAAAATTTGTTGAAATTTGTCTTAAAGACATGTATTTATAGATCGATGCTCTTCGATATAGAGAAAAAATAAATGAGTTGACCCTGAAAAAAGTCAATACATGTTACACTACACGTGTGGCACAAGTTTCACTATAGCGATGAAGATTCGTGGATATAGAGATAGTTTTCAGTATTTGTCCCTATATCGACGAACGTTGGGGCCAAACAAAAAAAAATTAAAAGAAAGCCAAAATTTTATTGCATTTTTCCACGAATTATAAAAACGTGGAAATATTTCATTGTATTTTGGGCCCATATGTACTAGTGTCTGCATTGTTCCAATTCTATGGACCAATTCCTTGGGATTCCTTCCAATGTATGAATAAAGTGATGTGGCCACTTCTATGGTGGTACCAATCTCCATTGGGTTATACCTTTGTCTACATGTTCTCTGGGTTGTCCCATTCCATCATACTTCTTCACATATTTCCTCTCATGTTCTGCGCCAAATCTGATGCACAATAATCTTTTGCATTGATACCAATTCTGAATCTTCTCCTTATGAGTACCCCACCAACGTGCAAGTGTAGCTTTCAAAGAAATATCCAAAATTGGTAACCTCTAACTTTCAAAAACTTTTAACTCAAACTTTGTTAAAAATTATTCTAAATCATTCTGACCATAAAAAGTAGGAGGTTCTCTTACCTTTGCAACAACCCATATTAGTGTACATGTCATCCTTGTGCATCTTATGGTGGATAGCTCATGTAATCATTGCTGCCAATTCTCTAGTCATGTTACAGATTCTAAAGCACATGAACTAATTCTTCTCCAGTTAAGCATTTCATCTACTTTTGGGTTAACATAATCTTCTTCTCGCGCAGTAGTTCTATACAACTAGTTTATGTATTTTGTAATAAAATTATCTGTCACAGGTTCAACATACCTTCCTCATTATGAAGGATTTAATGGTGCAATGAATTTGTATTCTCCTAATTCAAAAATCACATTTCTAGTCTTCAGGTTGATAATAACCTGATTGTCAAAAGCCTAATCCAGTTCTAACAATGTTGGATATGGTGTAGTGTTATCTACTATGTCAATCACCTCAAAGTATACCATAGTGCATACACCATCTATATCTATTGGTATTCCCTTCAATATACTAATTGGTACCACTCTATGTTGATTTTCTAACTTCAACTAAATAGGTGAAAATCCCAATATAGTTTCTCCCATGGCTTCCCATGTTTTCTTAGGAAAAACACCAACTTCAGACCCCAAGTTTAATACGATATCACCCATATTAAAATATCCAATGTTTTCATTCAATCTAAACTCTCTACTTGTTCTTCTCTTCTTACGGACATGATTGACCATTTTCTGTATTAATTTCATCTCTTCTCCATAATTGCACTTTTCTAACAGATTATGTAATACTTGTAGAGAGGTTCTATCATTCAAGAACTTTACACAAGACCCAATTTTTTTTATAAGATTACTTACTTGTTCTGAATTCTAATATATGTTGTATTTATCAAACAGATGAGTCATATCATACACTGGTACATCATATCTTGGCTTCGTACCTGAATTAGAAGCAATATTCTCCTTCAAAATATCTTGTCTGGCCTCCTTGAATGTCTCATTCTCCTTGCGTGCATCAAAATTATATTGAGGTGTTATATTCTTCCAGACCCACTGGTGTTGGTCCTGATTCTGCTTTGCTTCATATTCTCATGTCTTGGATCCACCTCTAGTAACTATATTGATCTTCTTCCCATCCTCTTCTCTATTTTCCAAAGAAATCCATTGAACATTCTAATTGTTTTGGTTCCTTTTTTCTGTATCTTTGTCAACAGTGTATGGAATTCTTATGTGTCATGATCTACTGCGTGAAAATACGTACATGTCGCTAGTGGTTGTGGACAGTCTCTTTCATAATGTCCAGGTTTATGAAAATTATGACATGTTATTGGTCATATACCTCCTCCAAATCCTCGTCCTCCACAACCTCCTCCTCTAAAGCCTCCTTTGTTACCTTGATTGTCTCCTTGTGGTGTATTATACTATGGTTCCTAATTGTATTTGGTTGTGCATTATTATACTACGGTGTTGCTACAAACTATTGCACATTGTTATATTGTTGTGGTGGTGCAAATTGTTGTGTGTTATTATACCATGGATGCGTTGTAAATTGTTGTGCATTATTATATTGTTGTTACACACATTGTCCTGTCATTATTTCATCCTGCACCCTATAAGTATCTGAAGTCCTTTCCTTCATTATTTCCAAGGTTCTACAATCCTTGTCTTCATGTTCTACCGACTTGCAGAAATTACAGAATGTGCTCTTGGGTATTGTTTGATACTTTTGGATCATGGGAAAATGATAAGGATCATGTTAATGTGTTCTACATATTTCACACCATGGCCCTCCTATGGGTAAATGATTTGGAATTCCTGCTCCCAAGTACTGCGTAAATGTGGGGCATTCATTCTTATGTTTCCCTTATTCTCTGCATAATGTTCATTGGAAAACTTCCCTCTTTTCCTTTCCCTTATTCTGATTCAACTTAAATGGTAGGTTCTTCAGATGTCAGGTTCTCCACTGCACATCACTCCCACTCTGTCCATTATCTCCTTTGTTTGTTCCTCATGCATAATAATGGGGTTCGTTGCTTCCTTATTATAGCCTCTCTCCAGAGCCCTATCCATATCTCAGATCTTCCTTAGTGCTTCCCCCAATTCCCCCATGCGCACAGAGTGATTTAGTTTTCTGATTCCATTGTTATCACTCCTTTATCATGCCATAAAATATTGATCGACATGTAAAATGATTGAATGTACCTTCCTCTTGGTCCCTTCAAAAAATCATGTTTTGGAGCAGTGTATGACTTCGCAGTATTGACTGCAAACTCAGTAATAAATCCTGTAGCAATATTTTCTAACCAAAAATCCACTACGCGTGTGAATTTATTATTAACCCTCTCTATATGCACAATATTCACAATAGTCCACTCTACTGGCCTTATGTGATTAGTTGGATGATTGTCCTTCAACCTCAATATCCACTCCTATAGAAAATCTGGAAAATAACTGAAAAATTCCTCATGCAAATTAGTAAACACATACCTCAACAAATACTAGCGCAGTGTATACCTGGAGCTTTTATTGTCTTTCTGCACAAACTCAAGTTTTTTTGTCTCCCACCATATTTCAATATCCTTCTTAGTTGGATTCCTTGGCCTAAACTTACCCTTCTACCACTGCATTCTCTTCATCAAATCCTCTCCAATCTAATTTTTCGTGTTCCAAGTAGAAATAAAACCATTTTTTGGATGTATGGGCTGACCCAGGTTCTACCTTAGTTCGCCAATAAAACCCTAGAAACCATCGGCCCTTATAGAGACCAGAAAGGAACACTATGCACATAGTGCACAATGCAGTCTCACCCGAGATGGATTATGGGTGATTGCATGACCCAAATGTCTATAATCATGGAAGGGATGATTCTCATGAGGATGTTAGACATACTTATACTTTTATCTTTACTTAAATACTCATCAGATATACCATTCTCTAAACATATTCATTTGTTAACATTCATTCTGCAATAAACTAGCATACGCGATACAATGCACGTTGCGTTCTAACTCTAATAGATTCATTCATTCATTCATCATAAATAATATAAAAAGAAAAATTCCACACAATGACACAATGTTTTACTGTGGTTCACCCCCTCTAGGCTATGTCCACAAAGATCTGGAAATATCTACTTCTTTATTCATCTTCATCAAGTCATTACATTATGCATTACATAATGAGTTTGGTGATGGTGAGGTTGACTAGTGTCGCACCAAGCTCCACAACTTGCGACCTGACCCTTAGTTACAACTCAAAAATAGACTCATCTCCAAATTTGACTCAATAATAGCTCCACGGCTCTCAAAACTAGTATCTGTGACTCAAAAATCATCAAAAACATCCATACAGATGGTCTCCCTGTATCTCCTCATACAACATATATTTATACTACAAAAAGTGGGTTAAACCCATTACATCATGACCAAAACCCTAACCCTGAGTGGATTAGGTTTGTCCACATTACAACCTCTTGTGCACAGTTGGTCCATGATCCAACATTTTCCTCATCGCGTTGTACTTCTTTCTACCTTTGACTTTCTTCTTCCTCACAATGCTTTCCTTTATTTTCTGGCACGTTTCTTTTCCTTCCTTTTGGTGCACTAATTTTCCTTATCTTCTGGAACATGCTCCTATTCTACTCCCAATTCTAATTGTCTTCCAAAATTGTTGTGCATTTCCCCAAAATAGCATGCACCAACAACTAGGAATTAATCACATATATTATACAAACGTTATTTATATTTCACCTCTCACAGTTGAGAACAATACACATGAATTGGGGGTTGTCTTGGATTCCAAGCCCAATTGAAACCAGGGAACTTGTGTGCTAAACAAATTACATCTATGATGTAATTTGTCACGTAAAATTCATCAGCCTGGTTCTTTAATTCTCTGTTCTAAATCTGAGACATTTTCTTTACCTATCTAAATTTTCACACAATACAAAGCTACTCCATCTTTTACTTTTCTATAGATAACAATAATTTCAAACTTCATCAAATACATCCCCAATAACATGATATTTACAGTTCGCAATGGAATTTACCCATCTCGGTTATAGGCATGACATTTTTGTTTTATCATCTTTGAAAAAAATGTAGTGTGGATTATGTATTAACAGGGTTGTTATATTTCTCAATTTTCCCCAAACCCTGTGCAATTAATACCAAACGCCATACAACTCCAACTCAATCAGATTCGTAGATTTCATCATTAAATTTCTCAGGAGAGGTCCAGTGTTTGTTACCACTGGAATACAACATAGGAGATAGATTAAAGAGGGAAAGTTCTTTCGATTATGTCGTCATCGTGGTAGACTTGATTGAGAAAAGATATCTCCGATCATATCATCATCAACTTTTATTAAATCAATTGGTTTGAAGGTAGAGATTGTAAGGATTTATTCCGACGATGATGCATTTTGTCTTAGTATTATCGAAATGTGTGTCGAGGGGGGAAAGGTGAGTGATGAGTTTATAAGGTTTTAAGTTTTAATTATTTATGCAATAAATGTTAAATATCTCCCTTTTTGTTTTCATGGAAATGTATTCGAGAAGGTTTTATTGTTATAGGGTTGAAGGAAAAGGTTAACTTTTAAACTCCTTGATGTCATCGTGGGGTGATAGAATAATATGAACCATTTAATCATATTGGAGTTAGATATATGATGATTGAACTTGAGAGATATCATCATTTCTAGGTATCATATGGATAATAGGAAGCGCATGGTGTCTCCCGACTACAAAAAGGGATTCAATAACAAGGACATGCCAATGAAAAAGTGCCAAGTGGAAAAACAAGTTTCGGTGGGAATCATATTTAAAATTATAATGGAATGTAGGTTGATGTTAAGGCCCACTTTCCACATTGTAAAGTGTTTCATCCACAAAAATACTAAGGCCAATACCCACTTGACACTTGTGTATGAAGTCTATTGCAACAAGGGTGTCATCGTTGACGATATGAGATAGGTTACAATGGAAGAACACTCATGAATTCTCTTGATGACGACATCATCGACAATGATTGGAAAAAGGAAAGGCACTGTGTTAGGAGTGGAGGTATGACAATATTAAATCCTATTCACATGAATAAGGACTTGGGGCTTATTGTTGTGGGTTATTTTGTTTAGAAAATGGCTTAAAGCCTTTGAGGGCAGGTAGAAAGGGTCTATAAAAAAAAGGGAACTCTTAACAAAATTTGCATCAAATTGACTTCGACTACTATATATAAACATCAACCTCATAAGTGAATAACTATTTAGGTAAGTAATGAATAGTACCTTGTAAACTTTTGGTAATAGAGGTACCCACAAAAACTAAAAAGGTTTAGTGGGTTATTGTGTGTCTCAAAACAAATGGTGACTTGTTGTGAGAACCAATTATCTCTGTTCCATATGGACCTTCAAATATGGTTCCTTTAATTATATATTTTCTTAAAATTCTATAGATTGACCTGAATCATGGACCCCACAACACTTGCTCATTTTTAGAAAAATAAGAATGTAGTATTAACAGTTGGAAATCTTTGGGATAATTCTAGTGAGACAACTTAGGGATGAGATAGGTTAATTTATTCCAAGAATCGGAAAGGAGATGGACACCACATAATTTCTTATATGATTGTTTACAAACCGATGTGTGTTCTTTGTCTCTTTTTTACCGACATTGCTTCACTTCCAGCAAGCGTCTATAACCCCGATGAAGTTGCATCAGTATCATAGAAGCATAGCCCCACTGCCAATGGGAATCCATAGCCCCAACATGTTTACTTATACTTCCCACACGATTATTAGTGCTTTAAAATTCGCAGTTATTCAAGCTTTGTATTTCACCCTTTATATTTGTAATATATGTATAATTTTTGCATAATGCGTGTCTAGGAATCAGGGTGATACAAGAGTTACTTTTATATGCAGGTCTCAATCAATGTTTAACTTCATGGGTCCTTTCCAAGAATATTTATGTTAAGCTTCTAGATTTATGGAATCAGGGATCTCAGAAGAATTATCCTTTAGACACCTGAATTTGTTACATATTTATGTTTTTAAAGTGTTGAGCCCAAGATGAGAGTGATCACACAGATAACAGATCTTTTGTCAAGTTGAGTATTTGAATTCATTTACACATAATATGAGCTTTCTTTGGAAACAAATCATTATGAATTCTTTCCATGAAGTGTAACCATAATTCATATCCTG
Source organism: Picea engelmannii (assembly GCA_009831015.1). Classification (NCBI taxonomy): domain Eukaryota; kingdom Viridiplantae; phylum Streptophyta; class Pinopsida; order Pinales; family Pinaceae; genus Picea; species Picea engelmannii. The sequence continues at coordinate 203,123 of ML800495.1, forward strand.
ATTTATTTACACCAAATGCAAGGAATTTCATCATTACCCGAGTACCCAGGTAGTTATTCCCATGCAAAACTAAGTACTAGGTTTGCAACACAATTTCTAGTAAGCTAAGTCTGAGATAGGCTAGAAGAGGCTTTATTACAGTGGTAAAGTAAAAAAAAGTATGGAAAAATGAAAAGAAAATGTAAAATTACTTCTGAAGATAAATGAAAAACAGAAAGGAGACATAATATGTACAAAACTACATCACCTAAGGTGATCAAGAGAAGTATCATTTAAGAACTTGTCCATTGACAGGGAGCTCCTCCTTGTCTCCCTCCAATATATTGAGTTTGAAATTTCTTGGTCTAGTTTTCTAATGGATTTGATATGGAGCTAGCTAGAGATTTTGAACTTTTTAATGTTTCCCTTTCATCTCATTTGTTTTATCCCATTGAAGAACAATATCACCTTCTAGAAAGTATTTGTTTCCCATAGATGACTTATTGAACCATATTTTAATTATTTCTTTATGTTGCATTAATTTCCTTTAGATTTTTCCCTATGTTATTAAATATTTAGAAGCATATTCAACTTTTGTTGCATTACTAGGCACTCTTTGTCCTGAACAGATTGAGCAAGTTGTAATGAAATAAAAAAGGTACATGTCGGAAAAGTTGCTTCTTATCCATAGACTAGAAAAAAGGGGGAATTAACAAGAGAGGAATTCGATGTCACCCTATTATCCCATAGAGCGTTAGGGAGGGATAAATTCCAGTTCCTTTGATGAACATTGACAATTCTTTTTAGGATCTTTATTAGATTCCTATTGGTCGATTTTTCTAGTCCATTTCCTTGTGGATAATAATTAGTTGAATACTTAATTGTATTTTTTCATTCTAGAGAATATTAATTTAATATCAAAGAGGGAAAATATGTAGAATTATCAAAAACCAAAAATTCAGGGACACCAAATCTGGTAATGATGTGAGATTCAAGGAAAGATATCATCTGGATTTCATTTTTAGTCTTCAACGAGATTTCTTCAGTCCACATGGTGAAATATTCTATTTTTGTTATGATGTAATTACATAATTGAGAGGAATTGGGATTAATTTACCCTATAACATCCAAACCCCATTGTTGGAATGGGCGTTTAATAGTGACTGGTTGAGGAGGGAAAGAATATTTTATTTCTCTTCCAACTAATTTTTGGAATTCTTGGCACTTTTGAGCATATGCATGGGAGTCCTTGAACATGGTAGGAAAATAATATCCTGTTTTGAGTACTTTATGATCCATTGTGTCACCTCCAATTTCCTCTAACATGCCCATCATGAAGTTCAGATAAGACCTTATCAACATCTTCTTTCTCAAGACATCTCAAGTAGACACCATCATAATTTTTTCTACATATCACTCCTTGGATGAGTTGGTACTATGCATACTTAAGTATGAGAGCTCTCTTCTTCTTTGGTTCCAAATATTATGGAGTTTTCCCATGGGTTAGGTAGTATTTCTGCAAGATACCAGATATATAAAATATGTAGAACATAAATAAAATGCTAGAAATGGCAGAATAACAGTAAAATATCCAGCATAATCTTCGCAATACATAGAAATGATATACGAAATAGCAATAGAAAAACACTTTGATTCAGAAAGAAATGTTCACAGGCCTCTTCGAGGGGGCAAACTCCAGTGGAGAAGCGCTCTGTTACAATAATATCCAAGCTAGGGTTCACATACCCTCGCCCCTTATTTATACTAAATATGTCTATTAAGAGAAGCATCTAGAGGAAGATCCTTCTAGAAGCGGAAGCTTCTATTAGGTCTTCTTACACCCGCCTTATTCTATTTTATTGAAAGGCCTTATTAATATTGACCTTTATTACATCTGAATACATTGATCTACCTATGTGCGGGTTAGGACCTTAACAATTTCATCTCATAATACCACTATTCATTGGTGAGAGGGATATAATAGATTTCCCTTTCAAGCAGATTTTGATCTTGGTAAAGTTCATTTTCTTCTACATTTCTATTTGTTGACTCAACTTCTATTTTGCAGAGCCATTTTCCTTTGACAATTCTGGCAGGTTTGATTTCAAGGTCATATTCTTGAAGGGTTGTTATCCAATTGGATATTTTTCTCCCAGATCTTTCATCACTAAGAGATTCCTCACAACTGGGTAGGGGACAATTACCTTGATTTTAGATTCAATCAAGTAAGGTATTAAGTGTTTGACCACCTTGAAAATAGGATAATCTTGTTTATCTACTTCAGGATAGTATAATTCTTCTCCTTTCATCCCAGAACTCATAAATGTGATGGGATTTTCGTTTCCTTATTGATTATTCTATGTTAAGAAAACAACAAATGCAATATCTAAGGAAAACGTGTACAGTATGAAATCTGTGTTGATTTCAAGGCTCATCAGCATCGAAGCCTGAGTTTTTTATTCTTGATTTTCTTAAAATAATCTTTCTCTTTAGGTCCCCATTTTATCTCCATGTCTTAATCATGTCTTGGAGGGGTTTTGACAATTTCAACAAAACTGGGAACATATCTCCTCACAAAATTTATTTTTCCTATAAAGGATTGCATGGACTTCTTATTATGGGGAGGCAGTATTTTAGAAATGGATTCAGTCCTTTCAGGTTCAATCATCATCCCTTCCTTAGATACAATGAATCCCAGCATCCTTCCTTCATCAACAACACACATATATTTTTTGGGATTGAGTGGGATTCCATATCTTCTACATCTGTTGAAAACTCTCCTTAGATGAGTTATATGATTGGTTTTGTCCTTGGAGAAAAATACGACATCATACAAATACACTACTACATAATCACCAATGAGTCCCCTAAAGTCTATGTCTATGGCTCTTTGAAAAGTTACTCCTTCATTAATTTATCCAAATGGCATTTTCCTGTAAGCATAAGTTCCCCATTTAGTTAGGAATGCAGTTTTTAATTGATCATCATGGGCAACTAAAACCTGGATATAACCAAAAACACCATCTAGTAATGAGAGCATATGGGACCCAAATACACACTGAAGGATCTTTTCCATGGGAGGCACTGGATAATTGTTTTACTTTGAAGCGTTACTCAAATTTATGAAGTCAACACAAAGTATTATATCTCGATTTTTCTTCCTTACATGTACAATATTTGAGATCCATTGAGTATGCATGACTGGGAATATTATCCTAGCTTCTAACATCTTGTTAATATCTTATTTAACTTGTGACTCAAGGCTGGGATGCATTTTCCTCAACTTTTGTTGAAATGGATTTGTTTGAGACTTCATAGGAATGACATGTTTTATGATCTTTGTATCATAGGTCTTGACATCATCATATGTCTAAGAAAATGTCTTTGTATTCCTTGAACAAATTTATGAAGACTTGTCTTTCATCATATGAACAATTATTTCCATTTTGATGTTCTAAGGTACGGTATTTGTTCCCAAATTTATCACCTCAAATTGAATGGATGAATTGTCGGTATTACAATTTGTTACCTTCTTAAATTTATCTTGAAGGTCATAGAGATTCTCTATCCTTACCACACTCTTAGGGATATTATTTATCAAGATGATTTTGTTTTGTTATGTTTTTTTATTAGTTGAGCCAGGAACATATGCATGCATTTCCTAATCATGCTAATCTTCATCAATTATGGAGTCTTTGAAACTACCTTCAAGGTGTAGGAAATTTATAATCTGTTGGTCATCATAAAAAAATATCCAATTGGTCACGTTATCGACTATTGAAGGTCTGTAGAGTAATTCCAAAGAAAATGTATCAACCAATAAATTTTCAGAAGGAACAAACCTAGAGGCAACATTAGCTAATATATAAACATCATAATTAAAAAAATGAGGAATAAGACTGATGTTGAATGCATGAAAAGACTTCATCGATCCCCATACCTATTGCTAGTAATGTTTGAGGTGACTAGATAGGCAATGCATGTTGTTCCTTACCTGCCTTATGACAACCTCAAAATCACCAAACACCTTGATCATGTTTTCTCTCAAGTCAATTGATTTTCTCATCAGTATTATTTGTGCATTGAAACTTGAGCCTGCATGCTATCATAATTTTCTTACCATCAGAGTCTTTTAGTATGCATCCAACAAGTACACCTTCAAGAGATTATGACCCGTAGAAAAATAAAGTCCACATACTAGGATATGTTTTAAGACTATGTATGGACTTAGGATTTTCTTTTCTTTCTAAATCAGTGTGGTTAGTATAGTCAACAAAAACCTCCAATCCGTCACTAAATACTCTATTATACTATAAAATATCATTAGTTGTATCTGATATGTTAAAGTAGGGCTCAACAATCTTAGTGCAATGAATTATTTCATATTGTGTGTTTGATTTTGCATAAGATGAAATTTCAACACTATAATTGCCAAAAAATGGATCACGGGAATAATTTCCCAAAACAGAATGATTAAACATAACAATCTCATTTGGTTCATTCAAGTTTGTTACCACATGTTTCATGTATCTTTCTCTATCAATCCTGATTTGTTTTAGATTGTCGTTAAAGGGTAGCCTCAAATGTGACCAATCGTTATAAAATTACCCATTAACCATAGCAGACCATTCCTTTCTAAAAAACATGCCATAATTGCCAGGTATATTTACAAAAATAATGTCAATAGTTTGATGAATTTTGGTGTTAGCAGACATCCTTATTAAAACATTCTTTAGTTCACCAATTACTTTGGCTTGGGCTCTGTCTAGCTAAATGGTTTGAATATAAGAGATTTCAGGTTTGACATTGAGTTTCTCACATATTTTAATAGGCATTACATTGGAAGAGGCATAAGAGTCTATGTTGTAGGATAATTATACCCTACAAGAGTTATCTCCCTTAGGCTCTTCCTATACCTAAGACAAAAATAGAGATACGATCCGTAGACCTTCCTAGATCCGAATCATACATGAATAGATCTATGAAATAACAATACAAGAAAGTTACTTGATGATTTGGTGGTTGTCCCTGCACGCGCCTTCATTGTTCTCTCTTTTGAATATGTCCTTTACTTTCATGAACATAGATCTGCACACATGGACACACAAATACCTTTCACGAGATCAAATCTAACATATATGAATTAATAATAGATCTAAAATCATAACATGAAGCTATGAAAATATTTATTCTCTATGAATATCATAACAAGCATATATAATCAATTAGGGGGGAAAGTCATGTGCTTCTTCTATTAATAAAATGAAAGGCTTACAATTTAAAATCAAGATGCTTGACTAAGCTCTTCCCAATCTCCTTGCCCAATCTCTATGATCAATCCGACAGTATGATTTTACTCTGTCTTTTTTTTTCTCTTTTCCCATGAGAGACCCTCAATATATAGGATGACAGAGATAAGATGGTGGATAAATAGACACACTCTATATAGAAATCTTCTTGAGGTCAAATTTCGATAAATCCAAACCTTGATTGTATCTCTTTGAAACGAATCCTAATTAGGGAGTAAAAGACCTAGTCGCACCCTGCATTCTTTTCATGCATGACTGGTCACAACTTGAAAGATATAAAGTCAAGACCATCAAATTTTAGTCACAAGTTGCAAAGGGACAACCAACAACCAAACAAATAGATGTTGAAAACTCAAGGGAAAAGTGTCATGATTTAATGTCTCAGTGTTCTAACCTCTAAATAATGTCCATTAGGTGATGAGGTGGAAAATTATTGTATAAAAGATGGCCCCTAAAGTGTGAGGTCGGAAGAGGTTTATAATGGCCGAAATAATTTATGAACTAATCATAGAGCTATAGACGAAGGAATCCAGGAAGAAACCATTATCAATCCTACACAATAATGACATCCCTGAGGCGGACATACCCATGCTCGGTAATAGAAACTAAGCATAGATGCCATCATAGTAAACTAAAGATACATGCATGACACATTTAACTAGATCATGGCCATGAAAGAATACACCGTCGATCCATTTCAAAAGTGAGAGCATAGCCATGACTAAGTACAAATGTGGATCTATGTCACATTATACAAATCAGTGAGATGACTCAATGTTTGAGCAATATCTAAAGTACTCATGAATGAATCCATCACATCTTGGGAGGGGATGCCATCAAATAATGTAGTGGTCCTAAACCAAGGTCTTCATCCCAAATCCCAATGGTATGAATCTATAAAATGAAAATAAATGAGTTGAGGTCGAGCATGGTAGAAACCATATGATTATCGGTCATTGATGTATATCGTTAATAGATGCTAGGAAATCCATTGATGATGATGATGGACCCCAAGGTAACTAGTACAATATATGTGGGTGGGGGGGGGCATAATATGTTTTTTCTATTAATGCCCCCCCACCCACATAACGAGTGTGAATAGATGATTTGAATTCGAACACTCATAGGTTCATTCAACAAGAGCCAATGATGGAATCCCACTGCCAAAATGTGAGGGAACCTGCCATTGATGTCTACAAGTACTAGGGTACTGACCAATTTCTAGATTTTGATCCTAGATAATGATATGGTGTCTACAAGATTAAATCCATCGAAGGAGGGCCTTGATGTATCCCTTATCAATCGAAACAAAAAATATAAAGGTATATGGTGTGAAGAGTGTAATAGTAGAGCACAAATGATTCAGGTATGGACAAAATAAATGGGATGGAGGACTGAAAATGGTCAACACGTGCGATCTTCGCTTGAAAACATTAACATGAAAAATGACTTGACTTGGAAACATTAAATTGATAATAACCAAAACAATTATTGTGTGTGACTGGAAGAGTAACTAGTCGGTGGAGTCGAAGAACTCATGGAGATGGTAATGATTCAGATACAATGGTTAACCCAACTATTTTACATGGATGTAAAACAGGTGCAATGTTCAAGGGAGAATCAATGGACGGATTCCATTTGATTAAGATGAGTAGATTGAAACCCCCCCACACTTTTTCCCTTCTTTCATGTTTGAACGAGTGTGAACGAAAAGTAAGTATACTTGATATTCTCACCCGTGGATTTATTTTCAAGCCCGAGGTAGAGACTAGTGCTCGATGGTATTTCCAACTATTTAAGGACTCTGGAGAGATCCTAAAGAAGAGTCCATATGTGATCTCATGGATTTAACGAGTCGAGGAAATTAAATGCTAATTTTTTATTTCATATTAAGAGAGTTTGAAAGAACAAAGAAGACTCCAAGGGGTACCTTTTTCATGGTTGATTACCCAACGCGACAAAGGGGAAACAATAAGCTCGATTGGAGAGAATGAGTGATATGCAGTAAATTTCTAGGTGTTGTTGGTAGCCAATTCACTTTTTTCCAGTATCTTATAAGTTGCCTACACCAACATTTTGCAAACATCAATTTTTCGTCACAATTTTCTAATAAACAACATTTTAATTTTTTGCGACATTTGTACATTTGCCTTCATTTTGTTTTCACAACTATAAGCGTGAAAACTTCACCTTTTGAAGTCACATTGAAGTCATTATATTTCTCGTCAATATTGCACTTATCGTTATGCGGCTGACAAAACTTTCGAACTATACACATTGGACATTTTTGTATTGATTGTGTAATTTGGTTTTATTGAGTTTGTTAGGCATTAGCATTTGGACTTGCAATTTATTCGACCTACCTGACCATTGATTTCATGAAAATGCATAGGGGTTATGATTAAATTTTTTATATATATGTCTTTTGATATAATCCTTATGTTGATGTTTTCATAACTATTGGTATGTTGAAGACCCATTGGCACATTGGTTAAATGATTGATAAGAGTTGTTACAATACATTGGCGCATGGTTAATTATTTGGTTTTGGTTTCTAATTGAATATTTGATGGTTTGAAACTTTGGCACAACGATTGATTGTGTGTTGGTTTATACACTTGCCATTTGATTCATTGGTCGACTAATTCTCAAACTATGTTGTAATGGGTAGTACAACTATGTAAACCGGCGATTGTACTTTGGTAATAACTCTTTTGAATGGCAGAGATAAACTCCACCACCTTCGCACGATGGCATTTATGCCTATCCCTTATCCCTGTTTACCTTTGTTAGCTCGGATAGCCATGCATGCATTTCACTCCTGTGTGTGTTATGATCCAAACCCTCGCATTACCATGTGCTCGGCTCCATGGCACCAGTCGTGCGAATCGAGCCAAATGGAAACCAAGCCTTGTTAATGTTTGACAATGCCCGGAAATACCTGGAGGCTAACAGTTGGCTTGCCTTCGTGCAGAGATTTGAGGGTTTTAACCTATTCATGGCACAACAATTCGCTTTAACTTTCGATGGTTGTAGAGCCAAGGTGGGTGATATCTAGTTAGAAATCGATGAGGGATTTATCAGTTCTGCCACAGGGTTACCTGCCACAGGGTTACCTGCCACATGTCAGCGTTGGCTCAAAAATTTGAAAGTAGAAGAGGTTCCATGGCCGCTGTTGTTTCTCTCGCGCAAAGTCACCTTTTGTGACATAGGTATGCCCATATCTATGCTCAAACCACGATGGCACGACCTTTTAATGCTAGTCAAGCAGTTCGTGACCTGTGAAGGTCGATACAGACTCGTTTTTCTCTACCACCTACGGTTGCTAATGCATTTTATAAGGTACCCTGTGAACATGCCTTTCTACTTTTAGCGCAGCTTATATAAGATGTCGAAAAGGTTTAAAAAGGAGAAGGCTGACAACAGCCTGTTCCACCATGGGCTTATTAAACTTACCGTTATTTACCACTTGAGTTTACATGGTGATAGCTGGACAGCTTTCGTTGCTCGAAATGGTTTCGAGGACACAAATCCTATACAGGTTGACAAGCCTGTGGTGAGTGAGGTCAAGGCTGGACCACCCATACCTTTCCATATCCTATTGCCCACCCCTAAGCCTTCGGTTGACCCTCCTAATAACTTACCATACATTGGAACTGAGAAGGCCGAGGCTATTAAAAAGCCTATAAGAAGAAAACCTAAGGCAAACCCTACTGCTAATGCCAAGGGTAAAAAGAACGCTAGGCTCATTTCAAGGATGGCTAGAACCAAACCTAAACCCTCTGCTAAGTCAAAGCCTATAATCCTTAGTGAGGATTCTGACTCGGACATAGAACGTTTTTTAGCCGATGAATACCCTTACTCACATGGTTTATGCCCCGAACCACCTTATGATTTCATGACGAATCTTCCTCCCTGCCTAAGGAATGACCCTGGCTACCCTAGTATTAAATTGCCTAGTGAAACCCTCATCCATATGTCCAAACCCTCGCCTGCTCTAATGAAACCCGAACAACCTTCCTGTGACCAATGCGATTTATGGTTGGAACGATACTACATTGATGTTCCCCTACTCCAATCTAAAATTCAATCGCTGGAAGATCAAATTGAAGTATTGACCAATCAAAGAGACAAGCTCCAAGCAACTGATAAGAAGCAGAAGACAATAGGATCCATCCTTTTCAAGAATGTTGAATCGGCCACAGCCGTTATCAACTCTAAATTGTCGTGACCAAGCCATTTGCTCAGAGGTATGAATTTCAAAATTGTTTTAGTTTTGTGAGTCACCATGAGAAATATCGTATTTGAAATTTGATCTTCGAATAGCTCTGTTTGTATTTCGAAATGGCTTTCGCATAATGTGTTCATCCTGTATATTGTGTTGCTTTGCTAAAATAGATGGAATTTTGTTTTAAATACACGAGTTGATCATTCCCAGTATAGCCATTGATATATTTTTATTAGATTTGAATGGTTTTCGTTTGGATTTGATTTGTTGGTTTGCCCGATTAAGTCAACGAAACTGATCGTTTTCTTTCAATTGAATTCGTTCTATATCTACTCTGAATAGGAAGTTTTTCACGCTCAATTTAGAATGCGATCATGTTTGGATTTGATTTCGTTATGGTTTGCATACTGTGACTAGTAAACGATTTCAATGATTTTGGTTGTTACGATATGTTATGTCATGTAATCTTATAAGATCGGGAATACCACTCTGTTCAATTTAATTTGGAAAGAACGACTCTGTTTTTATAAACCAGTGCTCTCATTTAAGTCTATGCAAATGTGCCCGAATCATGAAATGGATTTGATTCATGACAACTACGATAAACCCCAGCCGATTGATTTGCCTGATTGGATTGTTCGTATCATAAATGGATGCTCTATTTGATTTTGATTGGTAAAACGAGTTGGTTGAATCCAGATCGACGATTGGTATATATGTTAAATCCGGTTATAATTCATTTAAAAGAAATGATTTTGATCAGGGTAAATCGATCTTGTTGGTCCATTTGGCTAATAACAAACGATCAGACATCTGTTACGAACTCTGTTACTAATTGATTGATCCTGTTACGATTTCGTTTGTGGACAGTTACACGCCAATGTTGGTTTAATTCCCTTATGGTTTAAATCGTTTGCTATGTCGTTACAACTATAACGATTGGAAGATGATTTTGTTTGGATTCGATCGTATCTCCTGTTTAACCATTACTTATGATTCGTTTTGATTACATCGGTTTCAATTGGATATCAAACGATTTCATAACTGTTGATTTTTTTTTTTCGTTCAATTTTGTGGTAACAAGAAACAGAATACACCTATCTCTGTATTTGGTTGAATGATTTTGATCCTGTTTGATTTCGAATGGTATAACAATTTCAAATTGAATAATTCATTTTCAAATAGTGATTGGATGATAATTGAATTTAATTTCCTTAAAAGATTTTCAATCGATTTTAATGTTGATTCTGTGTCTAATTTAGACCAGCTACAGAATCAGAGGATTTTGTAGCTAGTCTATAGGAATAGATTTTTATCATTTTGTTAATAAAGAATGATTCTAACTTGTTCATTTTTGGCCCTTTTCAGTTAAATTCGAATTGCATGGGACATGTTGGGCATTCTAGGGGATATTTGTGTGTTTAGTTTTATTATAGTTTCCTAGTTTAGTTACATTTGGGATATCCTCCCAAATTTATGTAAACAGTTTTTGATAACTTCCACAGGGAGGTTTTACCCTGTGGAAAAATTTATAAATACTTATTATTTTTTGTAATAAGGATCATCCTTGCTTGTGGGAGAACCAGGATTATGGATATCTAATACAAACTGAGACAGAAGTTGATGTTCTGCTACAACTTTCGCTTTCATAATATCAATCTTTTTGTTTCATGTTTATGTTTATCAGTTTGCATTAGATTAATGACTACTTTAGCTATCATAGTCTTTTGCAGAATGATATGTATTAATTAATGTTTCATCCATATCTGATTCCTTCCATTACTTAAAAATACAACAATTATTTGATTCAGTTTATGAATGACAGATTTCTCTTCTTCATCAATTGAATTATTTTGTATAAGTCTTTGCATACAGGTTTATCTAATTGTGGAGATTTATAAATCATATGATTGTTGTGATTTTTATGTCTTGTTTGTCCTGTAAACCCATTTAAAGAGCACTGCAGCTATTGTTTACGATAAGATTCTGGATTATTCGGTGCGGGTTTCCTCCCTCCGATCAGCTTAGAAAATCATCATACACAGTACAAATCTGGAGCATTTATCCAGGTCAGTTCGTAATTTATTTTCGTTAGTTTAGTATAATATTAAGATTTTAGTTAGTTATATTTGTAGTTTAGGTTAGTGTTTTAGTTAAGTTAGTTTTATGTTTTATTTCTTGTCCATAAAATTACAAAAATTAAAAAACATCTTCCTCTGTCTTAGGGCAGAATATAAATGAGTTTTTCAGGTTTTATTTAAATCTGTAAATTGTAGATATTGTATATTTTGTGAATAAGTCATATTTCAATTAGTAGTTAGATAATTAATTAGTTAGAGTTATTTTAGTAGTAGTTAGTAGATTGTATATATAGAATAGTTAGATTAGTATAGTTTGATTTAATAAT
>ML800495.1:215095-232226 GCA_009831015.1 Picea engelmannii
ATTTTGTGAATAAGTCATATTTCAATTAGTAGTTAGATAATTAATTAGTTAGAGTTATTTTAGTAGTAGTTAGTAGATTGTATATATAGAATAGTTAGATTAGTATAGTTTGATTTAATAATTAATTTTAGTTTAGTTTGTTTAATTGTTTTTAGTTAGATTAGTTAGTTTAGAATAGTTTTCCTTTTTGTTTTATTTAGGACCTTAGATCGGCTAACGGAGCCGCTAAACCCGTCAAGGTGGTTCATCCCAAACGACTTGGGTTATTAGACAACCTCGGACCGGTTCCACTCTCTCAGTTGACGGACGGTCGATTTCGCCCATCAACAAATGGAGCTAGAAGGAGGTCATGAACTTAATTAATGGCATGAGGCGGTCGCAAGACTCCTCCCCCCCCTAATCGCTCACCTATAGTGACTAGAAGGTATTCAAATGATAATATTCCCCCTCAAACAACAACTACTTCAACCGACGATCCCCAGATCACAGCTGAACCAACAACCCGTAATCCTACAGGTGGTGACATACAAGAGATTGTTCGTCAATCTCTTATAAAAACACATAGTGCCTTAGCTCGTCTTAGGCAACCAAACCGTCCGTGGGGTCAACCTTTGGACTTCTCTGATATCAGAGAACAATTAGGTGACACTAACCTCACTGTGAATCCCACAGATCCAATCTTAAATCCTATTGCAGGAGGATCTGGGATACCTCCTTCACAACCTCCATCATCCCCTTCCTCTTCTGGAGGAGATTCCTCTGACGAAGGCAATTCCCCTTCTCAGCCTTCCACACCCACTACCCCAATGGAAAATCAGAACAACCCTGCTAGACCCTGGCTTGATCAGGATGTCATAGTTGTACCTGGAGCTCAGCACCCTCTACCTAAACACCCAGAGAAATGGCTTCCCAAATTTGACCCTAACTCAAAACAGATCGTTGAAGATCACATTAAAAACTTTATGTTAGCCATTAGACTCTGTAATGTTGAACATGAAGACGTTGTATGTAGGTTGTTCCCTTATACCTTCGAGGGCAATGCATCCACATGGTACTTTTCCCAACAACCCCATACCATCGTGTCTTGGGAAAAGTTTGAGTCATTCTTTTTGGAAAAGTTCGGAGACGGTAAACCTCCGGAAGTCCTAGTCATGGACCTTTCTAGCTTAAGAATGAACCCAAAAGAAAAAGTTAAAGACTTTAATCAGATATTCTTAACACTTAAAAACCGAATCCCTACGGATTCCATGCCTGTTGAGAGTCTTATAATAGCTTACTACACTAAAGATTTGCATTAGAGCATAGCTATTTGGGTTAAACGATCTAAGAAATCCACGTTGTTAGAAGCCTTTGAGGAGGCCACCCAGATCTAAAAAAGATATACTTAGTCTTAAAGACTCTTGTAGCAACGAAAATGAAACTAATTCTTCTTCCAAAAAGAAGATTGAAATACTCTCCAGACCCACTCAAAGTAAAACACAACCTGAAAAATCTGATTTGGAAAACTTAACTAAAGTTGTTCAAAAACTGTCAAATCAAGTTATAGACTTGAAAATGTCGATAGAAGATGCTTATTCAAGAAAAGGGCCTTACAAACCCCCGTTCCGGAAGCCTTTTCCTACCAACCTACCTAATCCAACCACAGAAGGCCTAAATCTAGAAAGTTTGCAATGTGCCCTTCAAACAATTCCAGAAGCCCGAGATAACTTGATGCCTCCTGAGATTCCTGAAGAGGTAGTTGAACAAGAAACAGTCCAAGAAGAAGAATCTTCTCCAAACATTTTTGGACATTTCTCGGATAGCATCTTTCAAGCTAACTTCGAGATAGTTCATCCTTATAATACCAGGAATAAGACAGCAAACAAACCTTCTACCGAAAACACTACAACTTCGCCTCCAAAGCAATCTAAATCAGCAGAGACTAAACATAATAATGTGAACCCCAACTTAGATTATGATGTTGTTGAAGATCTTAAAAAGTTAAGGGCTAACATTTCTATTTATGAGTTATTGAAGTTTCCATTTCTTCTTCAAAAGATGTTGCAAAATATTTTAGAAAACGGCAAAAATGGTAATTCAAGTATTAACAAGGTTGTGCAAAACAAAGTCCCTCAGAAGACTTCCACTAAAAATAATTCCGATCCTCAAGATAAAGGAAGCCTTCCTGTAAGTAGTGTAAGTAATGTAAATAATGTAGATAAAGTAGCTTTAGAAACTGTGAGTAAAAATCCACAAGCTACTACTCTTAGTACTCGCAAAAATGTACCTCCTTTCTTGTTAACTTTCGAGATTTTCAATAGAAACGTGCATAATTGTATGGTAGACTCAGGGGTGTCATCCAATATGATGCCTTGGTCTGTCTTCTAGAAGATTAATGCTGAAGTGGAACCATATACTTTAAAGATCATACAACTTGATCGAACCAATGTCAAAGTTATAGGCGAACTAAAAAATGTACTTATTAGATTATCGTCTAATCCCAAGGTTCATCAAGTTATTGATATAATTGTTGTGGATATTCCAGAAGTGTATGGTCTGTTTTTAAGCAGGGACTGGTCGGAGCAGCTACATGGTTACTTTGCAACAGACTGGTCCCACTTATAGCTTCCCGAGAACGGAAAGCCTAACAAGATCAGGGTGAATCATGAATGCTACCTTAAGTTCACGGTCACATATTTGAACGATCCTAACGAACCATATACACCTTATGTTGGTTCACCCAAAGTCCAAGGGATGGACACCTTCTTCGGCAATTTCATGGTCGAGGCTTCACCTATCATCAATCCAAAACAACAGTCTGAGATTGTAGCATATATGCAACCAACAGCTTCTATGCAACGGTCCCATGTGCCCGATGGAAATCAAATTTGGTCTCTATATTTCGACAGATCTAAGTCTAAAGAAGGAGTTGGTGCAGGATGCATCATTATCGATCCAACAGGTAACAAGACATTAATTGCATGTAGACTAGAATTTGAATGTACTAATAATACTGCAGAATATGAGGCTTTACTGCAAGGTCTCAGAAAATCTCTGGATATGAACATTCAAAACCTGGTTGTATTTGGTGACTCTGAAATAGTGGTTAGACAGGTAAGAGATTCTATCCACTGTCTTTCTCCACATCTCAAAAGCTACCAGTCTAAGGTATGGAATTTAATGAGCAAATTTTCTGCTTTCAATATAAATTCCATTCCTAGATTAAATAACTCTGAAGCAGACTTACTAGCTAATGTAGCTTCTAAACTTCTTCCTGCAGAAGGCTTGTCCCCAGATGCATTCTCCGTTGAGATGTTGTTTCGACCATATGTTCCTGACAATATCACGAACTGGAGAGTCTTTGACGATGATCAACAGATCATCAACTTTCTACACATGGAAGAAACCTTTCAAGGCGCGGTGATAGACGAACGCATGCACGACGACAATTTGCACGATTTTACGGTAATACCACATCCGAAAACTCCTGAAGCTTCATCGGATATGGTAAACTCCATCCCTAAATCTATAATTAGATTAGAGAAGTTCTATGATTTTGAAGATAAATTTAAAAAGACGGTCAACTGTAAAACCAATAGTTCCTCGTTGTCTTATGAAAAAGTAAACTTAGGAACTAATCAAAACCCTCAGTGCATTAACCTAGGCTTGGGATGTTCTCGACAAGAAAAAGATGCATTTGTTAAATTATTTAAAGAATTTAAGGATGTCTTTGCATGGACATATGATTATCTTAAAACTTTCGACCCTAATATCATACAGCATGTCATCCCGATGAAGCCCCAAACCTTACCCTTCCAACAGAAACTGAGGAAAATTCACCCCAAGCTAGAACCGACCGTTCAAAAGGAATTGAATAAACTCCTAAGTGCTAAAATAATTTTTCCTGTTAGGCACACTCAATGGGTTTCCAACCTTGTCCCAGTTCGGAAGAAAAATGGGGAAATCCGACTCTGCGTCAATTTCTGAAACCTCAATAGAGCGTTTGAAAAAGACAACTATCCAGTCCCACCCATGGAACAGATCCTTCAATGGGTATCTGGTTCCGAGAGGCTATCCCTACTAGATGGTTTCTCTGGATACAACCAAGTCCTGATGTCTCCACCAGACCAACTCAAAACTGCCTTCCGTACCCCATGGGGCAGTTATGCTTATCGCAAAATGCCCTTTGGATTGATTAATGCTGGTGCCACCTTTCAGAGAGCAATGGACATTGCTTTCCAAGGCTTAATCAATCAGTTCATTGTAGTTTACTTAGATGATGTGACGATTTATTCTAAAAACAAAGACGATCATCTAACTCACTTACAAGCCGTCCTACTGCGATGTCGTAAATACGACATCTCCTTGAACCCCAAAAATTCCATATTTGCGGTAGAACAGGGTAAACTCTTAGGATTTATTGTGTCTAGCGAAGGAATGATCAGTGACCCCGAAAGGACTCAAGTCATTGCAAAACTCCCCCCTCCTACATCCAAAAAATCCATGCAGTCTTTCTTAGGCCAGATTAACTTTATGAGGAGATTCGTCCCCAGTTTCTCCGAAATGGTCAGGCCTTTACAGAATTTGATTAAGAAAGACACCCAATATCACTGGGGACCCACAGAAAATCAAGCTTTCAATGCAATAAAGAATTACATAATAGACGCTCCGTCTCTCATGAGCCCTGACTTCTCTTAATATTTTACACTCTATACTTTTGCTTCTGACCGTTCCTATGCCGCCGTCCTAACTCAG
Organism: Picea engelmannii; assembly: GCA_009831015.1. Lineage (NCBI taxonomy): Eukaryota > Viridiplantae > Streptophyta > Pinopsida > Pinales > Pinaceae > Picea > Picea engelmannii. Next base: position 219,830 of record ML800495.1, read on the forward strand.
AAGAATCTCGAGAACCACGAAGTACCCATCGCCTTTATGAGCTCTGCTTTCAAAGATGTCGAACTTAACTATCCAGCGGTGGATCGACAAGCCTATGTTGTTTTCAAAGCAGTCAAACACTTCCGGTCCTATCTTTTAAAGTCAAGGACGAAAGTCATTATCCCCTACCCAGCCGTAAGGAACTTGTTAGTGCAGAAGGAGTTAGGAGAAAAGAGAGCTAACTGGGTCACCTCCTTGCAGGAGTATGACTTAGAAATCACCCCAGCTCAGATTGTGAGAGGCCAAGGGTTATGTAAGTTGGTGGTTGATTCAGAAACATGACAACAAGAAGATAGTGATAAGTCAAACCTAGGACAAAGCGATCAAAGCCTAATCCGTTGCGCACAAAACCTTGTTAGTCCTTGGTACAACAATATTAGATTATGTCTTGAACATGGGTCATCACCACGTCACTTAGACCCCCCTAAGAGAAGAGCGTTGAGGTTAAAGTCTGCCTCCTTTCATTTGATTAATGGTACCCTGTTTCGTCAAAATTTTGACGGCGTACTGATGCGCTGTCTTGAAAAGGACAAAGCAGAAAAAGTCTTGCTAGAGTTGCATGCTGGAAAAGTTGGCGGCCATTTTGGTGGTGACACCACCACTCATAAGGTTTTAAGAGTTGGTTACTACTGGCCCATTCTTTTTAGAGATGCCCATGCCTTGTGTCGTAAATGTATCATTTGTCAGAAAGCGTCGGGGCGGCTACAAAAACCAGCTTTCCCCTTGCAACCCATTTCAGTAGATTCTCCTTTCCAGCAATGGGGCCTTGATATCATAGGTCCAATTAATCCTCTGTCCTTGCAACAACACAAGTTTATTGTGACAGCCACAAATTACTTTACTCGATGGTCTGAAGCTGCTGCGTTAAGAACTGTCAACACCAGTTAGGTAATTGCCTTTCTAAATTCGAATATTATCACTTGTTTCGGTATCCCTGACTGTCTAGTCTTTGACAAAGCTTCATAATTTTCTTCTCTTGAGATGAGAAAGTTATCTTTGGAAAAAGGAATTAAGCTGAAGTATTATGCTAGTTACTACCCCCAGGGCAACGGATTGGCAGAGTCAACAAACAATAACTTGATTAAAATTATCAAGAGAACCGTGGTTGAAAATCACAAAAATTGTCACAATGCGCTGCTGAACACACTATGGGCAGATAGGGTAACGCCAAAAGTTGCTATAGGTAACTCCCCCTTTTTTCTCGTTTATGGCAGAGAAGCAATTCTGCCACCTCACATTCTTCTTCCTTCGCTTCAGTTGTCACAGAAAGTTCAAGAAGAGGATTTTCCCCCTTTAGAAAACTGAATTAACGCTTTGATGAAGCTAGAAGAAGTAAGAGCCCAAGCTAAACGTAAGTTAGATCAACATCAACAATTGGTTAAAAGTTGGTTCGATTCTAAATCTTCTTCTGATAGGAATTTTGAAGTAGGCGATCTCATCTTGAAGTGGGACAAACCGCATGAGGGAAAGGGAGAACACACAAAATTTCAAAACTTATGGCTTGGACCGTTTTTAATTGCTGAAAAGTTGGGTCCCAATTCTTTTAGATTGCAGAATCTTGAAGGGAAGCTTGACACCTATCCGGTGAATGGCCAAGCCTTGAAAAGATACTTTGCTTGATAACTACCCTTGTATATTATGTAAATATTTTTGTTTGCGTTTTCGTTTGCATTTTGTTTTTTTATTTTGATTTGAATTTATCAGTTGGTGTTTTCTTTCACACATACCTATATGCTGAACTATGCAGACCTAAGAAAAATCCTTCGTTGAAATAACTGCTAAGAGAATTTATATAAACATCAGTGGTAATTCTAAAACTTATATTTATGTTGGAAAATTCTGTTGTTTGAAAGAAGATGGTTGATTTTGATCTCTGAGCAAAGCTTGTCATGATCATCTATTATCTTTTTACGCTGTCCCTTTTCCGTAAAGGAATGAATCAGAAGATGTCTCCCTGTCTTAGGAAGATGTTTTTGTAAATAAAACATCTCTGGATCTAAATAAAGGATAGTTCTAAAAAATCCTAATGAGGTCTAAAAAAATATGTTAAAATATCAAGATTTTCAGCATCACCCCGCTCAGCTATATATCTATGAAAAACAAAATAAAATTTAATAAGAGCTGTGGGAAGTGCTTGTAAACCCGTAGGGATGCTGAACAGGTCTGCTGGTAGTGGGTAAATGCATGCATGGCGCCAAGACAACTTCGTTGGGGTACTGAATAGGCCCGCTGGTAGCGAAGCAATGTCAGGTATACGAAAATTTGTAAAAAAAAAAAAAGAAACCTCTTTAATGACCTTTATTTTGATCCAGAACTTCTTAACAGGATACAGATGTTAGAGTGGGTTAAATGGCAACCCTGTCAAGGCTATGGACGCCTGTTGGCAGCAGTGGCTATGCCAACAGTATTGGATATTTTTATCTTTAAAATCGTGACTTGCTGATCTTAAGATTGTTATCAGTTTTCATCTTTTGAAACACTATTGGAATAATTGGTTAATGATGATGTTTATGCTATTTTCTGGTTGTTATTTTTGAGTTGGAATTATCTTTGTGGTTCTGATCTGAATTTGTTCCTTTTGACAGAGATAACTGCTTCTACCAGTGTGTCTCCATTGTTGGCAGCCAATTCACTTTTTTCTAGTATCTTATAAGCTGCCTACACCAACGTTTTGCAAACATCAATTTTTCGTCGCAATTTTCTAATAAACGGCATTTTCATTTTTTGCGACATTTGTACATTTTCCTTCGTTTTGTTTTCACGACTGTAAGCGTGAAAATTTTTCCTTTCGAAGTCGCATTGAAGTCATTATATTTCTCGTCAATATTGCACTTATCGTTATGTGGCTGACAAAACTTTCAAACTATAAACATTGGACATTTTTGTATTGATTGTGTAATTTGGTTTTATTGAGTTTGTTAGACATTAGCATTTGGACTTGCATTTTATTCGACCTACCTGACCATTGATTTCATGAAAATGCATAGGGGTTATGATTAAATTTTTTTATATATATGTCTTTTGATATAATCCTTATGTTGATGTTTTCATAACTATTGGTATGTTGAAGACCCATTGGCACATTGGTTAAATGATTGATAAGAGCTGTTACAATACATTGGTGCATGGTTAATTATTTGGTTTTAGTTTCTAATTGAATATTTGATGGTTTGAAACTTTGTCACAACGATTGATTGCGCGTTGGTTTATACACTTGCCATTTGATTCATTGGTCGGCTAATTCTCAAACTATGTTGTAATGGGTAGTACAACTATGTAAACCGACGGTTGTACTTTGGTAATAACTCTTTTGCATGGCAGAGATAAACTCCACCGCCTTCGCACGATGGCATTTATGCCTATCCCTTATCCCCGTTTACCTCTGTTAGCTCGAATATCCCTGCATGCATTTCACTCCTCTGTGTGTTATGATCCAAACCCTCAGCTTACCATGTGCTCGGCTCCATGGCACCAGTCGTGCGAATCGAGCCAAACAGAAACCAAGCCTTGTTAATGTTTGACAATGCCGGAAATACCTGGAGGCTAACGATTGGCTTGCCTTCATGCAGAGATTTGAGGGTTTTAACCTATTCGTGGCACATCAATTCGCTTTAACTTTCGATGGCTGTAGAGCCAAGGTGGGTGATATCCAGTTAGAAATCGATGAGGGATTTATCAGTTTTGCCACAGGTCAGCGTTGGTTCAAAAATTTGAAAGTAGAAGAGGTTCCATGGCCACTGTTGTTTCTCTCACGCAAAGTCACCTCTTGTGACATAGGTATGCCCATATCTATGCTCAAACCACGATGACACGACCTTTTAATGCTAGTCAAGGAGTTCGTGACCTGTGAAGGTCGATACAGACTCGTTTTTCTCTACCACCTGCGGTTGCTAATGCATTTTATAGGGTACCCTGTGAACATGCCTTTCTACTTTCAGCGCAGCTTATATAAGATGTTGAAAAGGTTTAAAAAGGAGAAGGCTGACAGCAGCCTGTTCCACCATGGGCTTATTAAACTTATCATTATTTACCACTTGAGTTTACATTTTGATAGTTGGACAACTTTCGTCGCTCGAAATGGTTTCGAGGACACAAATCCTATACAGGTTGACAAGTCTGTGGTGAGTGAGGTCAAGGCTGGACCACCCATACCTTTCCATATCCTATTTCCCACCCCTAAGCCTTCGGTTGACCCTCCTACTAACTTACCAGACATTGGAACTGAGAAGGTCGAGGCTATTAAAAAGACTATAAGCAGAAAACCTAAGGAAAACCCTACTGCTAATGCCAAGGGTAAAAATAATGCTAGGCTCATTTCAAGGATGGTTAGAACATTTTTTAGCCGATGATTACCCTTACTCACAGGGTTTATGCCCCGAACCACCTTATGATTTTGTGACGAATCTTCCTCCCTGCCTAAGGAATGACCCTAGCTACCCTGGTATTAAATTGCCTAGCGAAACCCTCAACCATATGTCCAAACCCTCGCCTGCTCTAACGAAACCCGAACAACCTTCCTGTGACCAATGCGAGTTATGGTTGGAACGATACTACATTGATGTTCCCCTACTCCAATCTAAAATTCAATCGCTGGAAGATCAAATTGCAGTATTGACCAATCAAAGAGACAAGCTCCAAGCAACTGATAAGAAGCAGAAGACAACAGGCTCCATCCTTTTCAAGAATGTTGAATCAGACACAACCATTATCAACTCTAAATTGTCGTGACCAAGCCATCTGCTCATAGGTATGAATTTCGAATTTTTTTTAGTTTTGTGAGTCACCATGAGAAATATCGTATTTGAAATTTGATCTTCGAATATCTCTGTTTGTATTTTGAAATGGCTTTTGCATAATGTGTTCATCCTGTATATTGTGTTTCTTTGCTAAAATAGATGGAATTTTGTTTTAAATACACGAGTTGATCATTCCCAGTATAGCCATCGATAGATTTTTATTAGATTTGAGTGGTTTTCGTTTGGATTTGATTTGTTGGTTTTCCCGATTAAGTCAACGAAAGTGATCGTTTTCTTTCAATTGAATTCGTTTTGTATCTACTCTGAATAGGAATTTTTTCACGCTCAATTTAGAATGCAATCATGTTTGGATTTGATTTCGTTATGGTTTGCATACTGTGACTGGTAAACGATTTCAATGATTTTGGTTGTTACGATATGTTATGTCATGTAATCTTCTAAGATCGGGAATACCACTCTGTTCAATTTAATTTGGAAAGAACGACTCTGTTTTTATAAAACAATGCTCTCATTTAAGTCTGTGCAAATGTGCCTAAATCATGAAATGGATTTGATTCATGACAACTACGATAAACCCCAGCCGATTGATTTGCCTGATTGGATTGTTCGTATCATAAATGAATGCTCTGTTTGATTTTGATTGGTAAAACGAGTTGGTTGAATCCAGATCGACGATTGGTATATATGTTAAATACGGTTATAATTCGTTTAAAAGAAATGATTTTGATCAGCGTAAATCGATCTTGTCGGTCCATTTGGCTAATAACAAACGATCAGACATCTTCTACGAACTCTGTTACTAATTGATTGATCCTGTTACGATTTCGTTTGTGGACAATTACACGCCAATGTTGGTTTAATTTGCTTATGGTTTAAATCGTTTGCTATGTTGTTACATCTATAACGATTGGAAGATGATTTTGTTTGGATTCGATCGTATCTCCTGTTTAACCATTACTTATGATTCGTTTTGATTACATCGGTTTCAATTGGATATCAAACGATTTCATAACTGTTGATTATTATTCTGTTCGTTCAATTTTGTGGTAACAAGAAAAAGAATACACCTATCTCTGTATTCGGTTGAATGATTTTGATCCTGTTTGATTTCGAATGGTATAACAATTTCAAATTGAATAATTCGTTTTCAAATAGTGATTGGATGATAATTGAATTTAATTTCCTTAAAAGATTTTCAATCGATTTTAATGTTGATTCTGTGTCTAATTTAGACCAGCTACAGAATCAGAGGATTTTGTAGCTAGTCTATAGGATTAGATTTTTATCATTTTGTTAATAAAGAATCCTTCTAACTTGTTCATTTTTGGCCCTTTTCAGGTAAATTCGAATTGTATGGGACATGTTGGGCATTCTAGGGGATATTTGTGTGTTTAGTTTTATTATAGTTTCCTAGTTTAGTTACATTTGGGATATCCTCCCAGATTTATGTAAACAGTTTTTGATAACTTCCACAGGGAGGTTTTACCCTGTGGAAAAATTTATAAATACTTATTATTTTTTGTAATAAGGATCATCCTTGCTTGTGGGAGAACCAGGATTATGGATATCTAATACAAACTGAGACAGAAGTTGATGTTCTGCTACAACTTTCGCTTTCATAATATCAATCTTTTTGTTTCATGTTTATGTTTATCAGTTTGCATTAGATTAATGACTACTTTAGCTATCATAGTCTTTTGCAGAATGATATGTATTAATTAATGTTTCATCCATATCTGATTCCTTCCATTACTTAAAAATACAACAATTATTTGATTCAGTTTATGAATGACAGATTTCTCTTCTTCATCAATTGAATTATTTTGTATAAGTCTTTGCATACAGGTTTATCTAATTGTGGAGATTTATAAATCATATGATTGTTGTGATTTTTATGTCTTGTTTGTCCTGTAAACCAATTTAAAGAGCACTGCAACTATTGTTTATGATAAGCTTCTGGATTATTCAGTGTGGGTTTCCTCCCTCCGATCAGCTTAGAAAATCATCATACACAGGACAAATCTGGAGCATTTATCCAGGTCAGTTCGTAATTTATTTTCGTTAGTTTAGTATAATATTAAGATTTTAGTTAGTTATATTTGTAGTTTAGATTAGTGTTTTAGTTAAGTTAGTTTTATGTTTTATTTCTTGTTCATAAAATTACAAAAATTAAAAATATCTTCCTTTGTCTTAGGGCAAAATATAAATGAGTTTTTCAGGTTTTATTTAAATCTGTAAATTGTAGATATTGTATATTTTGTGAATAAGTCATATTTCAATTAGTAGTTAGATAATTAATTAATTAGAGTTATTTTAGTAGTAGTTAGTAGATTGTATATATAGAATAGTTAGATTAGTATAGTTTGTTTAATTGTTTTTAGTTAGATTAGTTAGTTTAGAATAGTTTTCCTTTTTGTTTTATTTAGGACCTTAGATCGGCTAACGGAGCCGCTAAACCCGTCAGGGTGGTTCATCCCAAACGGCTTGGGTTATTAGACAACCCCAGACTGGTTCCACTCTCTCAGTTGACGGACAGTCGATTTCGCCCTTCAACAAGTGCATGAAACATGACTTAAGCAATGGACTGCAAAAGGACATGGAAAATGATGACCACTCATAATAGCGGTTCTCTTCTAGGGGCATTGTAAAATGGGAGCAAATAAATGGTTAGTGGTCAAGCATGGTTGCGATGCGATAAACAATGGAAACGAATGGAGATATAGTAGCAATGGGAAACAAGACAAAAATACTAATAAAGTGCAACCATTTAAACAATGAAAAAATAGTGGGAACCCCCTCCAGGAAGGCTAAAAAAAATGTAGTAAGAGAGTGAAATGTGGCTCAATCTTCAATTCATGGTGGGGATGAAGGAGGATTCCCGGTACTACGAAAAATGGCACATGGGTACCAAATGGAAATATGGGTGCTAAGTAGGGTTCCCATGAAGGGTAGGCACTACCGACCTAGTTATGACATGCAAAAGGAATGGCTAATGTAGCAACCAGTCGGGATCGAACCTAAGGCATAATGATGACAAGATGGATGGTTAATAATGCAAGGTGAGAAATGAAGGGAAAAGCCTATCCCTATATGTCAGTTTTGGAAAACACATACCTCAAGTTCAATGGATGTCATATTTGTAAAACAAACGTCCCTAGAATCCTATCAACACATGTAAACTAGATTCCAAGGTCAAAATGCATAGTGAAATCTCAAAAAAAAAACAATTTTGGATTTTTTGGATATGATGTACACAAAACAAAAGGCACTCACACAACACACCTATTTACAAGGAACTATGCATATTGATGCTTTATTCCAAGTATAGCCCATTTCAAGGCTCAGGCCAAGGATATTTTTCATAATAGATGAACTCATGAGTTGTTATCGACATCATATGGCTCACCATACCGGGGCCATGCCACATAGGAATGAATCTCTGTAGCTGAAGATACTCAAATGGAGTATTCTCACAAGCTAGGGAAGCTCCTTGATGGGATCCATCGAGAAATAAAGGAAGTATGAAACATATATATTCAATGGAAGGGATAACAGAGAATTTAATGGAAAGTTCTAAAAAAGATAACTGAGGTGGAAAAGGTTCAAGACTGGGAGGTATACTAGATGTCCTAGTCAATGCCCCCATTCTCGGATCAAGGCTCATAGTGTTAACTCTCATTAGTTCCAAGGTAGGGAGAAGAAAGGTGTGATGATTCTTATCCTCCCTAGGCTTACCAATGGAAGCCATGACTTACAAGATGGCCTCTTCTTAAGCAAACTTAGTATCTAGGAAATCACATGAAATTGGAGAGTCAACAACCCGTACGGGTGGACTAGGATGATCACACTCCATATAAGGATGGAAGGGTTGACCAGTATCAACAGATGTTGTCGGGATTTTCAGATCGACAATATAGACCATGGTGAGAAGCATGGAGGCTTTGTATGAATCAACGTCCTCAAAATGAGGTACCACCCAAGGATCAACAAACCCAAGGGATCCACTGGTAAATGATGAAAATATGTTCACATGCGTGATATGGGTAGTATTGGGTGTAGGAAGGGGGAAAATCCCCATAAGACATGAATATTTAAACATACATGTACCAAAAATTTCATACCCCCCAGGAGAATCACCTATAAAAGGCATGTTGGTGGTAGGATTAGCTCACAAGTCAGGTGTGCAATAATCGAGTTGGTCGATGGTGACTATATTTCCTTGATGGGGAAAATGTGTGACGGGAAATATAGTGGATGAAATAGTCTTCATTGCGTAGAACCAAGTGTGAATCAAGAGAATATTATAGTCGAGTGTGGCATCCACTACTTAGACTTATACAAAGACAGTCTTTCCCCCGAGCTCAATGGATAAGTAATTTTGTGGGGTTTGAAAAAATGTCCAAAATATTTTAGGATGGTTTGAGATGTAATGAGTTGAGGAGAACCAAGTTATTTCCAACATGATAAATATATCATGCAAGTGGTCTCTTGTTCATTGATCATCGTATGAAAAATATTCTTGTTAAGACATCCAACTATGATTTGAAATGCTAGTTGGTGTGAGAGACACTGGTCACTCTATTCAATGTCAAAGGAAATAATGTTTGAATTTGAAGAGTCGATTCCCCCTATGGATTATAGCAAGTATTTATATTTTGAAGGAAAAATCTGCAATACTTTGAGTGTCGACATGGTGCATGGTGAATGGGCGAGATCTTCCACTATACAATAGTTTTGAGATTCCCGAACATTCAGATTATGGGTAGTCCGTCGAAGTACCCCTTATGGAGGGAATATTGTAGGTTCAGAAGTTGGTTTCTCTAATTTGAGAAGGTCGTTAGATGGTGAAATCGATGGAGGATCCTTACATGAAGGTTACCCCTTGGGAGTATCGTAGTTCTTCTCTCTGGCGGATAGTGCCACCGTAGAGCTAACCATAATAATGTTTGTGGTTGAGGACCCTCCATTTCCCCCAATTGGAGGTGTAGGAACTTGTGTGACCATTTTTTGTTGTTGGGGGGGAGAAGGATTGGTTAATGTTGTTGGATGGGAAGGAGACCCCCTCGTTTGATATATTATTGAACCTCAACAGGGTGAGGGTAGTATTTGGTAAAGTAGTCCTTCTTACACACCATACAAGGATATTTTACCTTTCTTTTTTTCCCCCGACATTGGGGTTGTGGGTTTTTTGGCCTGTTTGCTCAAAATAATTCTTCTTTTTATTATTATTCTTATTTTTATTCTTCCCTCTGAATTGTTGTGGGTTTTTGGATGTGGTGGAATACACCATGTTTACCTCATAGGTATGATCAAGGACCAAATTATAGGTGGTTTGCGGTGCAAAATAGGTGGGATTGCTAGCTATAATCAATTGACTAAGTTGCCTAGTCAACTGGCCAAGTGTAGTGGAAGAGACCAGACCGACCATACCATCGACATGGAGTTCAGGTGTTATTCGAGGAGTATCATTCGATGGTCGAGGAGCATGAGGAATAATTTCATGGAGTGTGTCAGACTGTGAATAAATCATATCTAAGTGTTTGGAAAGATGAATAGCCTTCTCCTTAGTTATGGCTCTAGACATGGTAACATCTTTAGTGGTGGGAGGCAATAATGATTTTGTAATCCAATCAGCCAAGAGTCGGTTGTGAATTGGGGATTTAACAAGTATTATTTTCTACCTCCAATCATGAATGTGGTATGAGATATGTGTGGCGGTGTTTTGATGTAATGAGGTCAGAATCTCTATCCTCGTTTCATACCAGATGGGTATAATTGGAAATGGGTCAAAAATGCCATCGCTAAGGCATTAAAGTTGTTAAATGAGGTTATAGGTATTTCAATGAACCACTTTGAGGCGTTTCCAATAAGGTGTGAGGGAAAATACATAAACAAATGTTGTCATCCGACAAAGAGTTGGAGATGCACCACAAATGATAAGTTGTGATGTGCATGGTGGGATCTTCTCCCATCTTTTCATCAAATTTCAGAATGTATGCGGGAATTTTTATTGGGATGACCGACCAAGTGGGATTGTGTGCTATGGGAGAATTCATGAGTCTAGATAAGTCGAGTAATTCCATAGTGGAAAAAAATGGAAACCCAGTGTTTGCGAACATATTTCAGTCTAAAGGTAAAGGCATGTTGAGATCAAAAGGACCATATGGCCCTCCCATATACTCACTAGTGTTAGGAAAATACCCCCCTTGATAAGGATTTCATATAGGTATATAACCACTTCCTTGGTAAGGGTTTCCTTTTTTCATATAAGAACCCCCCTGTTGAGGATTATTTGGGGGATTGGTGCCCCCAATAAAAGGAACATTTCTAGGGATTATCCCTGAAAAAGGTATGTTAGCGAGAGAAGTACTGCTCCCAGACAGTGGGGGCTTTCCTGTAACAAGGGGATTCTCGCATCTTGGGAAGGGAGGGATTATAGGGGTATTGCTACCCCCAACATTGGAAGTACCCTAAGGGACATTGTTGCCCCCAAGAAAAGGAGGTAGTCCAGGGGTATTGTTTCCCCCAGCATTGGTATTACCCCAAGGGACCTTGCTTCCCCTAGGGAAACGAGGTATTCCATTGGTATTTCTACCCCCAGTGTTGGGTGTACCCCAAGCACCATTTTTGGCCCCTAGGAAACGAGTACCCCAAGGGACATTGTTTCCCCCAGAGAAGGGATTTTCGTGAGGTTAATTACCACTAATTCCACTATTCCAATTCCATCCAAATGGGAAACCAATACTCAATGTATTTTGGTCAGTCGATGGGTTACTAGAAGAGAATATGAAACCACTCCTTGGATTAGATGGAAAGATTTGTCCTATGTTGGATTGTGAACTAGAGGTGGGAATTTGATGATCAATAGGTTGGGTATTGGATGAAATTAGATGGACTATGGGTTGTCTCCACAGAGAAAATGGTGTTTAAGGTGGTGTACCAATTTGATTTCCTGCATCAGTGGCTGCTAAGAGAGGTGGGTCTCCAATGCCACCCATTGATGACACATATAGGTTTAATACTCTACTAAGTGATGATGTAAGTGGATTCTCGGGTCCACCAATTGGTGGGATAGGAATATTTACTAGGATACTGTTGTTAGAAAAATAGGATCATAGAGCAATAAAATAAAACAAATGTGGAAATAAAACACAGAAAATACAAAGTACAATAAAGACTCAGATATATGTGGTTCACCCAGTGTGGGCTACGTCCACTAAAGAACTTTCCAGGTCGTTCCTTTTTATTATCAAAAAAAAATGAATGGATACAACCTACAACACACATGTTGTAACTTCCTCTTCTTTCTCTCACAGACTCCTATCTCATAATACAATATTCACAATGATACACAACCACAATAAAATTCTCTCATAAAAGAGGGTTTCCTTCTATGGAAAAAATCCCTAAAAATAAATTCTACCATCAAATCCGCGACCTTATAATGAGCAGTCCAGATTGACTATGAAATTACAATATTTTATAAGGCAATGTTTCCCAAATTTTCACTTCAGGGGTGTTTCATCTGAATCCCCCACCAGGGGGGGCTACAAAAAATGTCGTTTCCCTCCCTGGACCCCCCTGGTGACAATTTTGGGGGG
>ML800495.1:245128-257697 GCA_009831015.1 Picea engelmannii
AATTAGAAGTGGACCCAACCCTAAAATAAGGAAAGTGGGCCAAGTGACCTAGAAAATGTTTTTAAGGAAGCTACTTGGAGAGTATAAATAAGAGGCAAGGCTCTCTCATTTGAATCAAACTTGAGAATATTGAATATATATATGTGTCTGAGGTAACCAACGATATCTAAATGGGAATTATGAGTGAAGGTGAAGAAAACAAGGCTGAAATGCAAGGAAGGATAAATTCTTTTGATGGTGCTTTCTAAGGTATGTTATTTACAGGTCATCTCACCATTTTCGCTATAACTTGTTTTCTATAATGATTCAGACCGTGAAATTTCTATGAAAGTGAGAAAACATATCCAAGTATCTGTGAAAAAAAATTCATCTTGAGGGTCGTTGTATTTTGGGAGTTACACTCCATGGAAAATAGGGTTTGTGACCAGTCCTGAAACTAGTCAAAATCAAGTGTTTCGGATAAAAATGTCATAACTTCTTCATAACAGATCCTAATTCAGTGAGACCAAATGTGTTGGTTAGGGTATTGTCTATAGTATGGTTTGTAACAGTTTTAGATCATTTCATCAAATATTTTGTGCAGGGTATGCTCTACAAGGTCGCTCTCTAGAATAAGCCAGAATTCAACAAGGTATGTCATTTTTGTTATAACTCTTTTTATGAGAGGTTCCAAGTAGTGACACTTAGAGTAATTGCATTAAACACATTGAAGAACATTTTGTATTATTTTTAGAGATTTATACATTACAGGTTCAAAGTTATGATTACTTCAATTTAGGGTTGTTGACTAATCCAAAACTAGGCATGTAAGACTAAAGAAAAGTTTGACAAAAATGCCAGTCTCTTGTTTTTAAAGTTCAGGAAGGTTTGCAGGAATGTGATCATATACATGAGGTCTATTAAAAAGCTACAAATCAGATTTAGATGATGAAATTGATGAAGGCTTTTGGTTGTGGTACATGTTGAGTACATGGTTGAGACAAGTAGTAGATTAGTTGGCGCACATACATGAGGTGTATAGTTGATGATGTTGGTACATATTTATGATTCATAGTTGATGATTAGTTGACACATGATTGTTACATACTTGGTACATGGTTGGATGTACTTGTTTATGGTACAGGTTGTTTGGTATAGGTTGGTGCATGGTTGATGCACTTGTTTATGGTACAAGTTGATTACAGGTTGAGGTACAGGTTGATGCATGGTTCAAATTTATTGGTATAGGTTTAAAGTGGTATATCTCACAGTGATAGTGTGAAAGTAGTTCCATCATTCTACTTCTACTTCAGGGTGGCAGGACGGGGCAAGGATAGGTGGTTGTAGCCACCTTTAGGTTGTCGCCGAAGAACATTGGGGGTTGTAGCCTCCTTCTGGTTGTAGCATGAGAATTGGGGAGTTGGAGCTTCCCTCAGGTTGTAGCCTGAGAAACTAGGGGTTTGGAGCCTCCTTCCAGTTGCAGCTGGAAAACAAAGGAAGTTGGTGCTTCCAATGAATGTAATTCTTCAAGACATATAAGAAAAAGCATTATGTGGTTTTCTCCCGATTTGGGTTTCCATGTAAAACACTGGTGTATTGTGTATGTGTGTGATTGTTTATTTCTTACTGCTCATTTGGATAATAATTCTACATTGATATAACATTTGAAGAAAAAGGATTATAATTATGCTATTACTGATTCACCCCCTCTCTTAGTAATCCAACAACAACCTACAACACACCCGCTATAACTTCCTCTTCTTTCTCTCACAGTCTCCTATCTCATAATACAATATTCGAAATGATACACAACCGCAATAAAATTCCCTCATAAAAGAGGGTTTCCTTCTAGGGAAAAAAAACCTAAAAATAACTTCTACTATAAGATCTGCAACCTTATAATGAACGGTCCAAACTAACTATGAAATTGCAATATTTTACAAGGAAAAAATTCCCAAATTTTCACTTCGAGGGAAATTCCCCTGAATCCCCTGGTAGGGAGGGGATACAAAAATTGTTGTCGCACCCCTGGTGATAGTTATGGGTGGGGAATCCCCCCCACACCCCCCCATTAGGGAATGGGGTCCAAGCACAGCTGAAACAAACATCTTAATCAGGAAGATAATCAAGCTCCACAACCAACACCTTCTTGGCATGGTGGACACTGTGGGGGAAGAAATTGTAGTAGAGGAAAGCTTGCTACTCAACATGGGTGTATCTAAAGATGAAAAATATTCACTATCATAATAATATTGTTTCCCTAAGAGTTGGTGGAAAGAATCAGGTAGAGGAGAGGTGGAAGGAGGGTTAATATAGCCTCTGCTTATGGTTATGGATCCATTTGGATCGTCTCCTATTACGAGATCTTCCATGTCACTAGTATTGGTGTCTTCAAGTGTTGAACTCATTCATTTTCTGAAAAATAGTCATAGGTCTTCGTAGTTGGGTATGGATTCCCCAACGGTAGTTCAAGAATGATGGAATGCTATATTTCATACAAAAAGTGGAGGACCTTATAAATCAGGTTGACAATGAGGATTAGCGATTGGTCATTGGATATTTAGGCATTCCTCTTGGTAGGATATTTCCAGGCTAAACCTGATGATTAGTATATAATGACAACAGGGTAAGTCAACCATGATGGATAAGACAATAGATTAAATATATCAACAACAATCATGTGGCCACCTATGAAACCATTACATAGAGAACACACCTAGATAAATCTAAGATATCAAGCCATCAAACCAATGATTTTAAGGGTCTTATGAGGACGTGATGTCAATCTGTTAGTGAATATACAAGAAGTAATTATGTAAATCATCACACAACATCTCCCCAAGGTGAAAGTAAGAGTCCGCAGTAAAATACCCTCCCTAGTTCATTGAAGCAAAGATTCAACATCTAGCTTAGGTACCACAAGGATTCCCCCTTGCAGTCACCTGTGTAGGTACCTAGGACAGACCAGTAAGGTTACCACTTGAAAAAAAAATGGTTGGGAGGAATAGTCGTCAGTCAATACTATCGTGTGGGCGGGGAACACAAGGTCAAGTCCTGGCACCTAAAATTTCAAGAACGTTGGAGTTAATATGGGGACTTCCATGTCTCGAAACCCCCAATGCACGAAGTAATCCCATCAATAAAATTGAGAGGGGATATCTCAACCACTTACGTATCTCGATCTAGTGCTTAACTCGCATGTTAGGCAAGCTTTCTCATAACTAATTTTATTGAAAATGTATTTTCGCTCATTGATGGTCCTAGTTTCATTTTGTGGCCTTGGAGAATTAAATTTCCAAACCTATTCCAAGGCCCTAGATCCTAAGCTATTGTTGGTTTTCTATAAAAACATTTTTTTTTTAATTTCTTTTAATTGCGCTTGATTTTAAATGGTTGTTGTTTACTCAAAGGGAATGGAATTAAACTTCACAGTTTTTTGACTCAAGACCTGTTAGGATCCGATCCTAACCCCTCTCTATGGGTCATTAGTTAGTAATATATGTTTTCTATGTAATAAAGGCCAACATTAGTTAATAAGGCCTAATAAATAAAGGAGAATAACTCAATGTAAGAAGACCTGATAGAATCTTCCGCTTCTAGAAAGATCTTCCTCTAGAAATTTCCTTAGAAGGTAGAATTTGTATAAATAAGATTAGGATGCATTGGATATTTTTGTCCTGGAGATTATTGTAATATATATTTTCTCTGCTGAAGGTTTCCTCCTCGAAGAGGCAAGTGAAAATTGATATCATTAATAAAGGTTCTCTTTCTAGTGTTATTCTGGTATTTTTTTGGATATATTATTGTTTTTATTCAATTGCTTGCTAAATATTTTTGTTCTACATATTATATTATATTTGGAATATTGCAAGTGGTATCAGAGCTCCTTCCTGGGAAAAACTCGTGGGCTAATTTTTCTTTTAGGGTAGAGACATATTCCGACATCTTTAAGCTATCGAGATCTATTGTTCCATGCATAAACCTGCGGTCAGGGACTCATACACACAGGAACTACAAATGGTACTTAAGCGCACATTGTTGGCCACCCTTTTAACCCCTATCGGTACCCCTTCGAGTGGTAGTGCATCAAACAAAACCTGTATACGAATCATCCTAGATATCGTTAAGCCCTCCATAGATAAACCAAACAGTCTCCTGACTGTTATAGGGCCATCGAGAACAACACTTGGGAAGATACTCTCTAGTACCTGGGTAATTGGGTAGTATAGATAAGTGCATGGTCTAGCCTCCTTAGTTGGTTCCCTAAGATATTGGTTCAAGTACTATTGTTGGACCTCTCTCATATATCAGAGAGATATAGCATAGGGAAAACCATTGTTTGTAGAAATATTGAATACCCTAACCCTTGGGATGGAAACATAAACAAAACACACAAGATCTATTGTCGTGAAACTGTGTCTCCTACATTCTGGTTGAGAAATTCCTACACATTTATTCCTGTAAAGCATTTGGTCATTTCGTCACTGCAGTATTATTCAACTCAAAGTATAACTTCGCAGGAGAAAAAAAAACAAAGTATGGGGCTTGTCAACACCCTTATTTGTAACCTATTCCATTGCATTCCTCTATTCATTCAGATCGTAGTGGTACCCTTCTCTTTTAATCCTTTTTTTCTTCGCATTCCCACCCATTTCCAAGACACCCTTATTTGACACCTATTGCATTGCAATCCTCTCTTTGCCCTGATCACCCTGGTACATCTCACGTTTTGGGGTCCTAATTGTCATCCCGCCACCTTGTCTACTACCTAATTCGCTACCATTCCAACCACCAAATCTTAGACCTAAGAATACTTGGATACTAGATTTTCCAAAATAGAATCGCAAATGGACTCCATCCCAACTACCATACGAACAACAATAAATCACTCCCTCCCTGCAAAAATCCAAGAAGCCATGCAACCATTCACAAAAGGTAAGCAGGTAGAGCCCAATGTAGAGGACCCCCAACATTCCCATTATGAGCATACTCATTCCTCCCACTCCCCTTGGGGTTCTCCACACTCTTGGAATAAGGTTCCCAAAGCTAACATGCATAAATTTGATGGATCCAACCCAGCAGAGTGGGTCTCTCAAATGGAATAATACTTCTCCCTCCATAATATTTGGGATGATGAGACCAAATTCCATGTAGGGGTTTTTTACATGGATCAAGAACGATGGCATTGGTGGAAGTGGCATAAGAAATGTTATCTAGGAATACCCACTTGGAACATGTTCACTAAAGTAGTTTATGCTCGTTTTGATAGGGAATCACATTTTTTGGGTAGACTCGCCAAGTTGCGCGAAACTGGATCAGTCACAGATTTCATCACAACATTTGATGAATTTTACCTTGAATGTTTTATCAATGGTTTAAAGGAATCCATATGAGCTCATGTGAGCATGCATCATCCTACTATATGGTTGCAGGAATGTCAATTAGCAAAGGAAGTAGAGACCATCCTTCAAGCCCCAGCCATGAAGGCTCCAATTCTCAATCGTCCTTGCCCCAGGACTCACCCAACTCCAACACAAACTTTGAAGGTCCAAAAGGTATCTGCAGTTGAAATGGAGGAACATCGCAAGCAAGGAATTTTCTATTATTATGATGAAAATTATTCACCAAGGCATAAATGTAGAGAATAAAATTTCTTCTAGATTGATGCATCTTCTTCATCTCCTTCTAAAGACATCCCATTAGATGAGGCTCCACCAAGTGATCAAATTGAATCTCCAGTTGTAATCCCTGTGGAATTAGAGGAACCCATCATATCACTCCATGCACTCTCAGGTATTTCGGCCCCTCTAATGTTGAAGCTCAAGGGATACATAAAACATTGATTGGTGGTGGTGTTGATTGATAGTGGTAGCACCCATGATTTCATTCATCGCGGGATTTCTAATGAGATCCATTATTTTGTCCACACTGTTTCTATTTTTCAAATCCTCATCGCTAATGGTGGTACTATGAAGTGTGGGGGCCGTTGTGAGAATTTAAAACTCTAAATGGGTGATTATACTCTAAAAACCCAAATTTTCTCTATTTCCATGGGTGGTTTTGATATTGTATTAGGAGTGGAATGGCTTCACACTCTAGGGAAAATCACAATGGATTATCAAGAATTATATATGAGCTTCACCCAACACACTCACTCCTATACCCTCTGAGGTCTCCAAGCGGGCTCTCCTGAAATCATCAGCTCTCACAGGATGGAAAAAATGTTGAAGAAATTCCACCATGGTGTGACTTCTCAATGTAATGTCATCCAGGTCACTGAACATGCCTCTTAGGTAGTTCCTCCCATCCTGAAACTCATCTTGGACAAGTACCCCAAGGTGTTATAGATTCCCAGAACCTTACCTCCCTCCAGGGGTGAGCATGATCATAGAATCCTTCTCCTTATGGGAAGTCAACCCCCCAATATATTTCCCTACAGATATATGTTCTCTAAGAAAAATTAAATAGAAAATATGGTATAGGAATTACTGGAGGACGTGGTAATTTTCCCCAGTACCAACCCATATTCTTCACCAATGGTGATGGTCTTAAAGAAATAAGGTACTTAGTGCATGTGCCCTGATTTTCGTGCCCTGAATAAATTGACCATCAAATATAAGTTTCCCATTCCTGTCATTTATGATCTATTGGATGAACTCCAAGGTGCATGTGTATTCACCAAATTATACCTTTTCTCTAGCTATCACCAGATCTGGATGAAGGAGGAAGATATTCCAAAGACTACTTTCATAACTCATGAAGGACATTATGAATTCTTGGTCATGCCTTTTGGCCTTTGCAATTCCCCATCCACCTTCCAAATTCTCATGAATAAATTATTGAAACCTCACCTTCAAAAGTTTGTCTTGGTTTCATTTGATGACATCCTCATTTACAACCACACTTGGGATATCCACCTTCTTCGTGTGGAAAAGTCCTTCACTTGCTGCAGGAAAACCAATTGTTTGTCAAAAAGACCAAATGTTCATTTGGATCTAGTGAAGTGGAATACTTGGGACATATTGTCAGTTGAGAAGGGGTAAAAGTGGACCCCAAAAATATACAATCTATGCAGGAATGTCCACGACCCGAGACTCTAAAGTTCCTAAGGGGTTTTCTTGGTCTCATGGGATATTACAGGAAATTTGTCCACCATTATGGAAAAATTGCTAAGCCATTGAATGAGCTTCTTAAGAAGAATTCATTTCATTAGACACCTGCTGCTAAGAAATCCTTTACATAATTAAAGAGGGTCATTTGCACTACTCCTATCCCAGCAACGCCTAACTTCAACAAAACCTTTTTGGTGGAATCAGATGCTTTTGGTACTGGTATAGGCACATTACTCACAAAAGATGTCATACCTTTTGCCTTTACTAGACAAGAGTTGAGTGGTTTCAATCTGGGCATATCTACGTATGAAAAATAAATTATGGTAATTCTCCATGCGGTGCACATATGGAGGTCATATCTCTTGGGACGTCATTTTCAGATCAAAATATATCACCATAGTTTGAAATATTTTTTGGAGAAATGACTATCCTCCCTAGAACAAAATAAGTGGTTGACCAAAATGTTGGCTTATGATTATGAAATCATATTAAAAAATGGAAAATATAATATAGTAGTTGATGCGTTATCACACCAACATGAGGAAGAAAACTCCCTCTTTTCCTTATCCTTACTGGTCCCTGACTAGATTGAAGAAGTATGCCAAGAGTGGATAATACACCCGACTCTCTCCAAGTTAATTCAACACCTTCAAAAGGACCCTAATCCTCCCATCAACTACACTTGGTAGGAAAATATTTTCATATATAAGGATAACCTAGTTCTCTCACCCTCTTCATTACTCAAGTCAAGGCTCTTAAATGAGTAGCACTCATCAACTATCGTGGCTCACTCAGGCTTCCAAAATACATATGTGTGTTCCCATCGTTATTTTTTCTTAGAAGGCATGAAGAAGGATGTCCTTCACTTTGTCATAGAAATTGAGGTGTTCCAACATAATAAAGGTGAAACTATCAAGTCCCCAAGTTCCCTACAAACCCTACCCATTCCATCTTCTATATGGACATAAATCTCCATGGATTTTATAGTGGGCCTTCCTTAAAATGGGAGCAAGTCCATCATCATGGTGGTGGTTGATCACTTCTCTATGTATGCTCATTTTTGTGCCTTACCACCCTTTCACACCAGCACTAGTAGCACATGTTTTCCTTGATAATGTTTTCAAGTTCCATGGCATTCCCACCTCTATTGTATTTGATTGTGACCCCACTTTCACAAGAACATTTTGGAAAGAGTTGTTTAAATTTCAGGGCACCCAACTGAACATGAGCACATCCTATCACCCCGGTTTGACGAATAAACAGAAGTTCTCGACAAATGTTTGGAAACCTAATGGCAGTGTTTTGCTTCATACAAACAACACCAGTGGGTGAAATGGCTCCCCTTGGAAGAATGGTGGTACAGTACTTCCTATCATACGACCACTAAAATGACCCCATATGAAGTAGTGTATGGCCAATTCCCACCTATAGTCACTACCTATATTTCAGGCACATCAAAGGTCAAATATGTTGATACAATGTTGCAATGTCACACAAACACCCTTGCGGCTCTGAAGGATAACCTCCACATGGCCCAAAATCGCATGAAGAAACAGGTGGACCAACATCCTTCAGAAAGGGTTTTTCATGAAGGTGATCAGGTGTTTCTTATTCTCCAAACTTATAAGAAAACATCTCTCAGAGCCAAGGGAAATCATAAGTAGGAACCCAATTTTTATGGGCCCTACCATATAATCAAGAGTATTGGTTCAATGGCCTACAAATTTCCCCTTCTAGCTACTTCCAAAATCCATCTAGTTTTCCATGTTTCCTATCTGAAGAAAGTAGTGGGATAGAATTGCAGGGTCCAAACCATCCTTCCAGAATTAGATGAAGAAGGCTCCCTTTGGATCCAACCAGATGCAGTCCTCAATCACCAATAACATCATTTTCATGATAGAACTATCAAGGAAGTGATGATCTAGTGGAAGGACACATCACCAGAGGATGTGACTTGGGAACCAACAACCATACTCTAGCAGTTTCCACACCTGCATCCTTGAGGACAATGTTTCTTTTAAAGGGGGAGGGCATGTTAGGATCTGGTCCTAACCCCTCTCCATGGGTAATTAGTTAGTATAATATGTTTTCTATGTAATAAAGGATGAAGTTAGTTAATAATGCCTAATAAATAAAGGAGAATAAGTCAATGTAAGAAGACCTAATAGCTTTCGTTTCTAGAAATATCTCCCTCTAGAAGTTTCTTTAGAAGATAGAATTAGTATAAATAAGAGAAGTAGGCATTGGATATTTTTTTATTGGATATTATTGTAATATATCTTTGCTCTGTTGGAGGTCCCCCCCCCCGGAAGAGGAAAGTGAACATTTCTATCATTAATAAAAATGCTCTTTCAGGTGTTATTTTGGTATTCTTTTGGATATATCATTGTTGTTTTGCAATTGCTTGCTAGATATTTTTGTTTTGCATATTATATTGTATCTCGAATATTGCAAGACCAATCCCAAAATAAAGTTATATTCACAAATGAAAAAATTTATTTTGATGAAGAACTACTTAAGGGAAATGAAGATAGTTTTTTCTTTTTCAATAAAATACATGCACCAATGCAAATAAAATTAAAAAAAAAAAAAAAAAACAGTCTTTTTCCTTAAAATGTTTTCGATAATGCAAATTGCAATCCCAATAATGAACCAAAGACTCATAATCGAATTATTCTCAAAATGAAATGCAAAACTCTTAAAAAGAAAAAAAATGTTTACTTTTTATGAAAGATTATGCCAATCAAGTGAAAAAAATATACTTTTTGCATCACACAAATAAAAAATATGGGCAACAATAGATCAAAAATATTATAAACAATTTGAAACAATGTATTGCAAATGGGGTAAAATTCCAAGAATACCTATAAATGAGATTGCAAATCAAGAGATTTTGCTTTGTTTAAACAATGAGAACAAATCTTGAAGGAAAACCCAAAATATTTTTAAAAGCAAATGGAATCTCTTACAAGGGTACCGATAGCACCAAAAGTTCGAGGGAATGAATCTGATGAATACAAACCATACCCACAAAAACAAGAAGTGATTTGAATCAATCAAATAAATGGCACACAAAAGAGAAAAAAAAAGAGTTTCAAATGACCTGAAAAGAGGATGGAGCAATGAGTGTTGGAACATAGATGAGATGGATCTGTAAGGCTATAAGAAAAATAGGAAACATATCTAGGATATATTTGAACGATGTCCCTTCAAAAAAAAAAAATTTAGTGTCTGGTCGTGACTTTTCAGTTAATATAGAGCGAACGATCACACATTGTACGGGGAGAGACCCGCGACCACAAGCACTGGTCACACTTCTCAATGTGTTTTTTCTGGTGGTCGCGTGCTAGAATGGAGAAAAAAGTGACCCAAACTAGTGAGTTTTCTTTGTATTCAAATTTAACTCGTGACCACAACTGTACAGGTGGAAAAATCAATACATATAAAGAATATATATCATATCTAAGGCTAGAAACTTCCAAACAAACTCGAAAAATACTTGGAAGAATGAAAATGAAAAATGGGGCTTAAATAGGATAGGATCTTAAAGAAACAAATTTAAATAAACTAAGGAAGAAACTAAATAAACAGTAACGACTTCCACACCAGAGTCTCCAGTCTATTGTAGGATAAGTATACCTTGCAGGAGTTACCTCTCTTAGTCTCTTTCTAGACGTAAGACATAAATAGAGATACAATCAATAGAACTTCCTAGATCTAAATCATACATGAATAGATCTATGAAATAACTAGATAATAAACTTACTTGATGATTCGATGGTTCTCCCTGCATGCTCCTTGGTTGTTCTCTCTTTTCAATATGTCCTTCACTTTCACGAACACGGATATGCACACATGGACACACAAATACCTTTCACGAGATCAAATATAACATATATGAATCAGTAACAGATCTAAAATAATAACATGAAGATATGAAAATATCAATTCTCTATGAATATCATAACAATAATATATAATCAATTACGAGGGAAATTCATTTTCATCTTCTATTAATAAAATGAAAGGCTTACAACTTACAATCAAGAGGCTTGATGAAGCTCTTTCCAATCTCCTTGCCCAGGATCTTTGATCAATCCAACAATATGATTTAACTATGTCTTTTGTTTTTCTCTTTTTCTATGAGAAACCCTCAATATATAGGATGATAGACATAAGATGGTGAAGAAATAGAGACACTCAAGATAGCAAGCTTCTCGAGGTCATTTTTTGAGAAATTCAAGCCTTGATCATATCTCCTTGAAACAAATCCCGATTGGGGAGTAACAGACCCAGTCACACCATGCATTATTTTCGTGCGTGACTGGTCATGACTTGAAAGAGAGAAAGTCACGACCATCAAATTTTGGTCACAAGTTTCAAAGGGAAAACAAACGAACAAACAAAAATATGTTGAAAACTCAAGGGAAAAGTGGCATGATTTAGTGTCTCAGTTTGCTAACCTCTAGATGATGTCCATTAGGTGATCAGGTGGAAAATTAATGTATAACAGTCTATCATGAAATTATGTACATTTCTATTGAAAATATCAAAGGTTGATAAGAATGGAGTATTTGATGTTGATCTCTGTCCAGTTAAAGATGCATTGAAAATTACTTGTCTTTGAGGTGGTGTGTTATGAGTAGATAGGCCAGTTTTAATTGTATCCTTTATTTTCCCCACATTGACTTCATTGGTGTTCTTCATAGTATTACCTTGCAAAGTCTTAATAAAGTTGTTTTGGATATAAGGAATTTTATTATCTCAAATAAGGAAATATTTTATTTAGTTCTCTTCAAATCTTCCTAGAAATCATTTTCCAGTTTCGATGAGGGAGTTGAAGGAACACTCTACTAGGAAGTATTTTCAATGATCTTATGGGTGTGGGATGTTGTTTTGGGTGGATTAGAAGGAGAAAGAGGGTCAGGGGAGGAATCTTTAATGAAACTCCTGGTGGTTACAACATTTTGGGACATATGTACTTCTTCTATATCTTCTTCCTCTCCTAGTCCAAAATAAATATCCCAAAAAGAGTTAACTTGATGTTCTTATGTCTCCTTACTATCCTAAGATTGCTCTTGATTATCAATTTTTTCCTCTTATTCATTTTCGGTTTCAGTCATATTTTCTACTACCCAAGATGTTGATACTAAGAGGGGGGTGAATCGGTATCAAATACAATTTAAAAACCTTTTTCAACTTATACTTAAACCATTCAATTATATCCAATGAGAAGTGAACAATAGTATAAGAGTTACACCAATACACCATGCACAATATATGAGAAATAATCAATAGTTTTTGTTCAAGGGAAGTAATGACTTCCAAAGGTAGTTACATCTTCCAAATGTAAAGGGAGGGATAAACCTCCAAGAGGAAGATACAATCCTCCAATATCAAGAGAGAGTTGAACTCTTCATCCTTGCCCCTTCCTTCCACCCAAGAATATATGAGAGATAATAAAACTTTACATTAAAT
>ML800495.1:268247-282659 GCA_009831015.1 Picea engelmannii
TCATCTTGTACTTGAACATTTAAGTGGGGTAAAAGGAGGTTTCCCCCTCGAAGAGGCTTATTATCTAAAATTATCTCTTTTTCAAGGCATTGAGTACTTTTTCTGAGGTTTTTCTATGCTATATTGGTATTTGGTTCTTAACACTCCTCAATATCACCAAGATGAAACTTCAGAAAAAAATATACCAAGCCTCAAGTATGCACCATAACATGTAACCAAACCATACGCCAAGATAGACAATAATGATTCTAATCAATGTACCATAACATCACCAAGATGTACCATATCACATACTATCATCACCATGCATGTACCATAACTCCATAACCATAGCCCTTAAAACTTACCTATGATCCTATAGTTGACGTGTTGTACTGTAAACTAACCTGTAACTTCTTCCACAATCCTTAGCAACCAAGTACCAACATCTCTTCTCACCCTTTCACAATATTTTCACAGATATGCGGATTCATTTACTACTACCAGTTGATATATGTGCCTTTATCGACTGCAACCCATGTACATCCGCACCATTCTGACCTGCAACTCGTGGATGCCTCAAAAACTAGGGTTACTCATAGTTTCTGCAACTCCGAGAATTTCACCTTCGACCTTCCTTTGTAACTTCAAGCTTGACCTCATATTTGCCAATAAAAATATAACCATAACATTCACAAGATAGATATTCAATGTAAGTATGTGTCCTTATGAGAAAATCCTTGAGGTGTTTATATGCTTTTTCATAGTAACCTCTCTCCTTACTTTAGGGATTTCTTGTTGCAACATTTTTACCCTTTGACTAAGACTTGTAACCAACTAGGGGCTTCTTGACCACTCTTCGGGGCTTCCAACTTTATAAGTCCATGTCTCCCTAACCGTGGGGAACCACGTGACGTTCTAGATCTCACTGGAAACAATACAACGAGTGCTATCCATATATGAGTTTCTTTCCTACATTTTCACTTTCCTTCATGTCCATATTCCTCAACAAACTTCGAGTTCCATAACCACACCTCTGGGGATTCATGTAGGCTTCTCCAATCGCACCCAACTAACTCACCATGAATCTCGATCATATACATGTCAATAAATTGTCCAAAAATATTATACACATATTTGGACCTCTCCAAGGGTTGACATCGATCTCCAAAGGTTGACATCAATATCTAGGGGTTGACATCAATGACAACCAATTTTCCAAACCAACTATCCAACAAACTCAATAGAAATGTCTTCAGCGAGCTTGGAAGCTTGTGGGATTTTTTCATTAGTTTGAGGAAACATTGATTGAAATATTTAAATTTTTATTTAGGATCCATTTAATCCTTGAAAGATCAAGAACTAATGTTGTTGGAGTTTTTTCTTTTCCAAAATTTTCAAGAAAAATAGTCTCAAAATTTCTCCAAATAGAGATAGAATCTTCTTCCAAAGAAAATAACCAAGTAGAAGCTTCATTCTTGAAAGTGAAATGGAACAATATGTAGAAAACATCTTCATGTTGGACATTCATAAATCTGACAACAAGCATGAATTTCCTTACATGATTTTGAGTTTTTCCTGTTAGGATTGAACTTTGGCAAAGACTTCTTGGGATGTTTAGGCATGTCATAGAGTATATCGAGAACTACCACAAAAGTAGGGTTGAGCCAAGGTTGGTAAGGTGGTGGATTTTGATTATTCACTGCCATGGGTTTCATAATGTATAGAACAAGATGTAGTTGTTCCTCTGATTCTGATTCACTTTTAAATTCATGTTCTTCTTCAGAATCTTCTCCAGATTCACTCCCAGGGGTTTTAGGTGGAGATCCAGGTGGTGAAGGCGGTGCACCACCTCCAACAACAAGCAAGAAACACTCAAGTTTGAACTAAGGATATTCTTAGATATCTTGCAAGACTTGTGACATATGGTATTGAGGGGTTCCGACAGTCAAGTTTTTCGGTAGTATGTTAGGATGTTTAAAAAAAGGATATTCTCTTAGGGGGTTGACTTGGTTTTGGGATACCTAATAATTGATAAGGATTTTACTAGTTCTTCTACCTTGTTGTCAGGTCAAAACACGTTCATGAGAATCTCTTATTATGGTTTGGAGCTCTCCACGAGTGAAACTATGATGACCTGGAGATAAAGATTCTAAATAGGTGAATCCTCTTTGAGTGGAAGTTTGAGCAGGTTTATTTATAGAGTATGAATGGGGATTTGAAACGTATGTGGGATTGGGTGAATGAGAAATACTAATTTGAGTCATGTTTATAAGAGGAATAGAACAGGTGGGGATTTTTGTTTTCTTAGAATCCATTCAGTTCAATGGCCCTCATTCTAGTGCCATTTTGGTTGATGGGTCCAACATGCCCTGTCAAGAAGGTAAGGGAGAACACCCAATGCAAATTCCCAATTAGAATCATTCTCGTTTGGAGTAGCATCTCTAACCAGTATATTGGCCTCATTTCCAAGATAATATAAATATCTAAATATGAATCTGAAAACCAAAGGTTCTCAAATGAATTAAAATCTGAGACTAAACTAAAATGATACTACCTACATCCATTCTAATATGCAATTCTAAACTAAACTAAACATATCATGATCAGCAACGAACTAGAGAAGATTGAATACAGTTTTAAATAATGTCCTTTTGAATTAGAATAAATTCATACATTCAAATGGGAAATAAGCACAATAATATTATCAAAAAAACTAAAAAATAGTTGTTATTAGCCTCCAACAATATTATAATTGCATTCAATTAAGAAAACCATGATAATATGAACATACAAGAAAATTGCAGAAAGAATCCATACAATGAAACTCACAATACTCAAATTAGGAAAAATGCATTACAAAAAGTCTAAGATACATTCACCACAATCACAGCTTCTTGAAATTCCTCTTTCTCTTCATTAAATTAGGAGTAATAGTATAGTCCTTCAAACAAAAAGTGCAAAATGCCTTTCGTTGTTACATCCATCCCTTTTATAAAATATGAGGAAGGGGATTTTAGTATCCTGCAATTGTCACTCTATCATAGGATAATTACAACTCTTCATTTCACCTTCCCAATTGGTATTTTACAATAATTACAAAAACTACCAAAATACATAGATCGGTTACAATAATCAAGTGGATTTGAGATTTTGCATTAGATCTTTGAAGTTCTTCCACAACTTGAAATATTCTAGTATGATCTCCATTATTCTCACCTGCATTTTCTCAAGATCGATTTCATTGTCACAAATAGGGGGCACCACTTTTGTATTTAAGGCTTCCTCTTTCCACGTTATGAAGCGCTCTGCTAACATAATCAGTTGATTTGGTTTCACTATCCTCTTCTCTATCATTTCCCTATCAACTTATTTTGTTGCATCAATGGCTATTTTGCTCAAGTTCCTTATTTTTTCTACATATTCTATAATTATTTGAGCATACCCTGGTTTTTCTAAATCTGCCATGGTTTCCATTCTAAATTGTTTTGGCAGGTCATTTGATGCTCTCCAGATGCTTTTGCGGGCTTGTTCCATCATTTCTTGAGTACTTTTCATATTTTTTAAGGAAGATTTCCCAGTGTTGAGTAATATTTGGTCCTTGATATTTTTCTTGGTTGTATATACTATTACGTTTTTAGGAGGGTTATCGCAAGTGTCTTTCAAGTTGATAATATGGCCATAGGCACCTTGAAATTTCTGATATTTTTCTTTCAAAATATTCATTTTTTGTCCTATTTTTAAGTGGTCCAACCAATTCTTTTAGATGTTTCACAATAAAAGAAGAATTTATTCTACATATCTCTTAGTACTTCATTTGTTTTGGTGGCTTCTTCTTTGATTATTTCCATAACTATAGCTCCTTTTTGTTCTATTCTATAGTTTTTTTTAGGGGATTATTATCTCATTGAAATTTTTGAATATGTGCTTGAATCTTCTCATTAAATTTGTTGATTTCCAATTGTTCACTTTGGAGTCTTGTTACTTCTAGAGCATGTGTGGCCTTAATATTTTCTATCTCTTCTTGGCATATTTTTTGGTTAAGGTTAGTCTTCTTTTCAAATACTTCATTTAATTCATTTTCCTATAGTTGAAAATGTTTCTCTAATTCTTCTTGGTGCAAGCATTATGTTGTCAAGGATTCCTTTCTGAATTCACTGGCCATAGTGTCTCTGATAGTATCCATCACAACCTTTATCTCAACTACTCTTGCTTTAGACGTGTCTAGTGCTTATGCAACTTCATAAACTAACATCACATCTTCTCTCGCAAAATAATTAAGGGTTGATGCAGCTTGAATTGCATTTTCCTTAGGGTATGGACCTTCTTTCCATTTGATGTTTCTTTCAGATGTGTCTTGGCTTGCTCTCAATCCCTCTCTTTTACTCTTTGTCATTCTTTTCTCAATAGATTTAGTCTTGTCACTATAGTAATACTCTCCAATAGCTACAACAACACATTCAATTCTAAATCTTGGAGATGTGGGTGAAAGACTACCAGGGATAACTGGCAGGGGAGTACATTATTCCCATGGAATTGTGGCCATACTGGTATCAATGTTCGTTACTACAACTATGTTTTCTTTATAGGGTCTTTCTTCTTGGGATTTAGAAGTCTTCCCCTTTCCTTACTTATCTTTAGTGGCCAGAAGGGTCCTTTCCTCATCTTCCTTCCCCTTCGTTTCAATAACTTATCTCCATTATTTTTTTTCCCTAGGGTTACCTATCTATTTTCCATTTCCCTCTTAAACTAGATCTTTTCCTTTATTCATATTGGCATGTTTCTTATCTACTTATTCTTTCTTTTTATGTTGGTACTTATCCTCAGCTTCATCTACTTTCCTCAATATTTCTTCCTCTTTATGCTTATTTTCTAGTTCCTCAACCTATCGTTTCTTTTTTATCTTGTTTAAGTAGTGTTTTTAACTGTTTTGTCACCAAAACTTGTCTGCATCTTCTTATTTTTGAATTTTTTCTTTGGCTAAGTCATTTGGGAATCTATCTAATACTTCTTCAAAATATGAGGCTCCTTGGAAGATATCCTCAACATAATTGACCTCATGGACTATTTTTTGTGCTATCTTGACAACCCTTATATGCTCATATATTATATTTTGGGGATAATGTCCTTTCTTTTTTCCAGTACATAAACATATCTCTTTCAGAACTTCAACTTCCTTCTCATCTTGTTTCTTATTTAACATGGAGTATTGGCCTATGTATAGATGGAAATTTGGACAATATATTTTATTTTTCTTTGATAAGTATGTAGTGACCCCTTTTTCTATTATTTTATAGGATACTTCTCTGCCAACAACTTATCGAGTACATAGTTGGGTAACAAATGAGGTGGCCCCATGGATCCAAATATCCTAACATAGGTGTAGTATCTCTTCATGTTCCAATATCCTATCCCATGTAAATATTTGATATCCCCTGAGGATATTTGGTGTGGATGAAACCCAAAAATGGATTTTTGTAAAGGAGCTAGGAAGTAATCACAGATATTATATAGGTGTTACTTATAGTTCACCTCCCATAGCTAAGAACAACACACATGAATTGGGGGTTGGCTTGGATTCCAATCCTAATTGAAAGCAGAGAACTTGTGCGCTACAAAAATTGCATCTATGAGGTAAGCTATCATGTAAAATTTGCGATTTGTTTTACCTTAGGCCTCCAAAGTTCGAGTTACGATACTGAAGGATAAGATGTTAGCCTAGTTGAAATATTTCCTAGTTTTGGCCATTGTGTATATCATCAGAAACCATTTCATCCTGAAATGGGTGCTTGTCTCCTCATTGTATAACCTATAAATCATCGCATTTAGCATTTTGTACATGTCCTTTCAATACTGTGTAGGAAATACCTTTCCCCCTTTTTCATTAGCCATTCTTCATCTACAAACCAATCCTCCATCAAAGTTTTGAAATATTTATGGTGGATTTTAAATTTATCTAGAAATAATTCATCTAGTGACACTATGGGTTCCAGGGTTTTTTACTGAATCCTTATATATTCAGACTTGAGATATGCAATCAAAATGTCATAGGAATTGACTATCATTGTTGTCTCTTGTTGCAGGTGTGCAAAACACCATATTGCAACATCAAGTGTTGGGTGAGATGCTACAATATGGATTCCACTCTTCTTGATATTTTGGTATTCGTCGACGTCTTCATTATCAGACGAATACTTTTTATTCTGAAACATGTTGTATATATCACAATATATTGCATAATTATCCCTCCCATCGTGGCTATTTGTATCAGTAATATTAATATAATATGATCCTGAAACTAGGGAAGACTTGACAATTGCCTGGTTGTTTTCTTTTCTAGTATGCATCCGAGACATTTTATTTATCTATGTAAATTATCACACAATACAACATTACTCCATATTTTACTTTTCTATAGATAACAATAATTTCAAACTTCATAAAATATGTACCTCATACCATGATATTTACAGTTCACAGTGGAATTTACCCAACTCGAGTGAAGGCATGACATTCATGTTTATCCATATTTGCAAACAATGTAGTGTGGATTATGTCTTAATAGGCTTGTTATATTTCTCAATTTTCCCCAAACCATGTGCAATTAATACTAGACGCGTTATAAATCTGAATCAGTCATATTTGTATAGTTCATCATTAAATTTCTCAAGAGCGGTCCAATGTTGGTTATCATTGGCATACGATAGAAGAGATAGAATAAAGAGGGAAAAAGTCTTATGATCGTGTCATCGTCGGGGTAGAGTCAATTGGGAAAAGAGTTCTCCGATCATATCATTGTCAAATTTTATTAAAGTAATTAGTTTGTAGGTAGAGATCGTAAGGATTTCTTCCGACGACAATGCATTTTGACTTAGTAATCTGGAAATGTATGTTGAGGGGGAAAAGGTGGGCGATGATTTTATAAGGTTTTAAGTTTTAATTATTTATATAATAAATGTTAAATATTTGCATTTTATTTTCATGGAAATGTATTCAAGAATATTTTATTGTTATAGGGTTGAAGGAAAAGGTTAACTTTTAAAGGCCTTGATGTCCTCATTGAGTGATAGACTAATTTGAACCATTGAATGATATCATAGTTATATATCCAACGATTGAAATTGAGATATATCATCATCGACAAGTCTCAAATGGAGAATAGGAAGCGCATGGTGCCTCCCGACACCGGAAAGGGATTATTTTCATGTATCCCCACAATGAGAATGAGGTTCTAAACATTCTATATCATGTATTCCCACAATGAGAATGGGTTTCTTTGGTTGTGAATGATGTAGAGAGGCTACCCATATGTCACTGAGGAGAATATAAATGTACCAAAGAGCCTGTAACTTATCCATTGTTGAATAATAAAGAGACTGAACAAAGCCAAAATAATTTTGGTTATCCCGTTTGTGTTTCTAGGGTAAATTATGAGTTTATGCGTGATGATTATTTGTGGTTGTATTGTTCATGAATGGTTAATGTGTGCACTTTAACTTAATGTTTTTTCTGCATTTTATTTAGCAAATGGAATTTCATACCAGTTTGGAATTCACCTTGTTTTATATGAATATGGTCGGTATGGGTTTGTAAGCCAGCCTAATAGCTCTTTAACCATAGTTGCACATTGATTTTGAGTAGGGAATTTACAACCATACTTCCTGAGCCATTACTATTTCATTGGGGGTTTCTAATTTCTTTTTTGGAGTCATTGGGTATATTCTCGACTTGCTGGGGCGTTTTCCTTTTTCCCATAAATCATACACGGAGTATCTTCAGAAACATGGGGTTGTCTGGGTGTTTTCTAGCTACCCATAGACCATATACACATTGTGGAAAAAATATTTCTATCAATTTCTCCCCCCACATGTTTTTCATTGTTCATGAATTCTCAAGTTGAATTCCACAAGTTTTTCATTGTTCGTGAATTCTCAAGTTGAATTCCACATGTTTTTCATTGTTCATGAATTCTCAAGTCGACTTTTATACATTTTTTCCTTGTCAATGAATGTTATAAATTGACTCCCGTACATTTTTTTGTTGCTCTGGGTTGACAAAACCTCCTTGGGAAATTTTCTACATTGTGGACTTTTAAATACAATCCTCCAAATGTTCTTACACGCCATTGGTGATCAAATTCAACCCTACAACTTTATTCTGAACTATTGGTCACTTATTCCGACATGTAAAGCATTTCCCTTCATTATTGGTTGTTGAATCTACCTCTTATCTATTTTATTTAACCACAGGTTGACCCCCCTTTGACTTGACTTCTCATTTGGTTGATTTCCCTTCCTTATTCTACTGATAGTCATGCCTTGGTCAACCCGACTTGGGTCAATTTGACGTGGTCGACTTGCTTGGATTATGACTCGACCTGTGTTTTTTTTGACTCATTTCCTTGACTCGACTTATGGGTAGTGGATTCCATTTGTATTTGGGTCGACTCGACTTATGTCTTGATTGATCGAGCATTTCCTTTCATCCAAAGTGATATGATAATATTTGTTTTACATATATTTATGTGTTGGTGAGATGGATAGGTTGTTATCCTTTTGTTTAAGGTTTAGTGCTTGATGTAGCCAATCAATTTCAAGGTTTGGGGTACCAGGAAGCTTGATAGGGCATGAAGAAAAAATTGAGGTTCCTCACAAGGATATTGCAAGGGAATTTCATCTTCCATTGGGGGGGGGTTGTGTTCCAAAGTTGGTTCAAGAGTTTCTTCAACATGGTTTTCCTCTAAATAGTCATGTGGAGATACATCCATTTGAAATAATTTATGTTCTTTACATTTGAGCCCTTTGAAATATCATTCATCACAATTATAGAAAAAATGGAGGCATTGAAGTTCTACCATATTTGTGGGAGATAACTTGTGGATGCAAATTGGTTGTGAGTTGGAGGAGTTGGGGGTAGTCTCCATAGGGGGGTTAGGGTGAGTGGTTAATAAAGGTCTCTTGGTTTGTGTAGTGATCACTATCTCAACTTATTTATCTCTATTACAAGATTCCAACCATGTTTGTGGGTGTTGCATCATGATGTGTGATTTAATTGCTTCCTTGACTCCATTGATGAAACATTATTTAAAAAATAAATTAGATTATCCCTCTATGAAGTTTTCCAATTACTTAAAGGTGGTAATATATTCCATAATTATGTTTGTTTGGAGTGATTTTTTCAGGCATCCCAAATGGTGAGTCTCGTGTTCAAAATGAGCATAAAGTACTTGCACAAATTGGGTCTAGGAAATGTAGCCTTTATAAGCCTTCATATACCATTTCCACAACTGTCAACATTCAACATCCAAATATAAGTTCCCCATGTTTAGTTTGTGTAGGTCATTAGTAATGTTATGGAGAAATAAATAATGTTCCATTTAGGTAACCCACCCTAAGGGATCTGGCCCATCAAATTTTTTCATATCAAACTTTGGAGAGAGGTGCCATGAATTATGATCTTGAAAGTGCGGGTGGTGATTATCCTGAAACATGTGTGTAGTCTATACTTCGAGGGGATTAAATTTCTCCTTATTTGGATCAATTTTTGGATCTAATACATGGATATTCAAGTGGTCATTGAAAATTTTCAAGGTGTCTCCTTGTTGGACCATTGTTTCCTTCATAACTTGGAGTGTAGAGTCAATGTTAGCCACCTTGTCCTCTAGTTGTAGGCATTGAGTAGGTTGGGTTTGTTGTTGGTTCTAAGATAGTGGGGCCTATTTTTTGTTCTCCGAGTTGAAAATTTTGGGATTTTGAACAATGGGACCACCAAATATTTTGTGGAAGTTTTATTTTAGACTTATCTTTCTACAACCAATAGCTTGAAAGGAGTATTTTTATATATACCCCAAATCAATATATTGTCGATTCCATCCGAAAAGGGTTACTTAAGAGGTATACCCTCACGATGAGCATGATGCAAGGAATATTTTGTTATAGGTCTCCCAAAATATTTTCAGCAAGACCCATGGTTTTATTTTCTTTGATTACTACTCCTGTGGGAGTATTACTCCTGGTTGATTATTACTATGGTCACAAAATATTCAAATTCCTTCTAGATGAAAATATGTAGGAATTTCACTACTTGAATGTATAATTTATGGTTTGTAGGTTCCTAGAGACAGAGGAGTGTCAGGTGCTATAGTTCTCTGATATACTTGCATGGTCCAATAGTAGCAATTGGCCTAACATCTCAAGGAACTAACTAAGGAGGCTCAACCATGCCCTTAGTTGTATGACCAAACTACCTAGGTACTAGAGAATGATCTCCCCGAATGTTTTTCTCAGTGTATTATAGCAACAAGATGGACAATCGGTTGATCTAGAGTTGGTTTCAATTATACCTAAGGGAGTTTCAATATACCCAAAGGTACATGGAAGTGAGATTCCATATATCAGTGTTGTCTGATGAAATACTACTAAAAGGGTACCAATAGGGGTTACAAGGGTTTCCAAGAATGTGATTACACTTGTATTTCCTGTGTGTATTCTTCCCCAACTATAATTTTACCCATTGAATGACAGATCATTATGTTATTTAAAGACACCAAAACACATCTCTAGCTTGAAAAGGTGAAAAAATCCACTAAAATTAGGAGGCGTATTGTCTTAGGAAAGAGCTACAATACCACTTGTAGTGTTCCTTAACCCCTAAAAATTGAAACACGACTAGGTATGTAGAGAATATAATTTCAAATTAACCAAAAAATGAGACAATATGATAAAATTTGTAAACATGTTCTTGTATATTGATAATGAAACGAAGAACACAATGTTCACTTGCCTCTTAAGGTGGGGTGACCTTTCACTAAGCATAGATATAAATAAACAACATTAGACAAACATTCAAAAGTATCCTATCTCTTTAAATAGCTTTTCCATAGAAAAAAACCTAACTACTTGTATTCCCTTTGTTGGTCAGTTTGCACAGGTTGTTGCATGGGTTTTGTCATTAATGTCAAACTTGAAGCTGCATGAAGTTGTGGTTCGCTGAGAGTTCCTTCGGAATTCAGGAATCAAAGAAAGGAGGAGCTCCAACCTTCGACATCGTGATATGCGAAATCATGAAACAAAAAGTCTCGATGAGATCAGGACCGTCTGATCATGAAAGGCTGTGGGACCGTCGATCGAAGAAAAGTGGATATTGGGAAATCAAAAGTCAAAGGAAAGAAATGTGATAGAATTCCAACTCTCAAAATGCCAAAATGCGAAAATCCAAAATGTCGCTGAAACATGAAACGTTGAAGTGTCGAAGCGTTGAATGCTTAAATACCGAAAGGGACACACATCACATGATACCGGGAGTTGGAGGTGTCAAGGAAACTCACAACAAGAATGATGAAATCGTGAAATGCGAAACCACGATGTTTAGGAGTTTCAGATATCGGGAGTTGGAGGAGTCAAGAGTCGAGACTCTTCATCACAGGAGTCCCAAAGTTGCGAAATGTGAAACGCTGAAATCCCGAAACAGGCACATCAACAAAGACTCCATTTCAGAGTTTCACAGACCGGGAAATCAAATATCAAAGGAAATTTAACCTTTGAAGTAGCGAACCCCGAAATGTCGAAATGCTAAAAGCTAAAATGTTGAAAGGGACTATTGTGAGTCTCGAAAACCCGAAAAGAAAAAACGACGAAATGCCGAAATGCAAAACGCATTTTAGTTAAGCTCGTGGTCATAGCCAATGGGCATATGGTTTAAGCACAAGTGTCTTTCCGAAGCACTCGAGGGTTATTCTATCTTGAGACAAAAAAAATGTATGATCATCGAACAATTTTGGTTAAATATTTAAACTGATCGTGTGGCTATTGTTCTTCTTGAGGCCTTAACCAATAATAATCATTGTAAGGTAGTTATTCAGTTATTGTAATTGAATCTTCGAATCCTGAGGGTTCGATTGTACGTGTTGATGATACAGGAAGATATATAAAGTGAATGTTGCAAGAAAAAAAAAATGAGAGAGGTTTATGGGAGATATATGGCTCTGTAAAATTTGAGGAAAAGAAAAGATAGAGGAGGGAAGACACATACACAGATTGATAAATCTAAGTGGTCTGGTCAAGAATGAATTATGTAGAGAGGATTTGAATGCTTAATCTTTGACAGAGAAGATAAAGAGTTGGTTTGCAGGTTCTTAGTGACAGAGAATGATTTCAGGGTGGTAGGGAGGAGC
The DNA here is from genome assembly GCA_009831015.1 of Picea engelmannii. Classification (NCBI taxonomy): domain Eukaryota; kingdom Viridiplantae; phylum Streptophyta; class Pinopsida; order Pinales; family Pinaceae; genus Picea; species Picea engelmannii. Next base: position 280,399 of record ML800495.1, read on the forward strand.
AATGGGAGACTGTAAAAGTCTCCTGTACAAGTTGGTGCTTGTACATCTGGGAGTTGTAGCTTCCATTCAGTAGGTGTTGAAGAAACAGAGGTAGCAGCCTCATTTGGGTTGTAGCTCAGATAAAATAAGAATGTAAAGAGGAGTTGGAGCTTGCCTTTCATTCATAAGAAGAAGAGGTTTTTCCCTTTTGGGTTTCCTCATGAAAAATCACTATGTCACTGTTTCATTTATGTGATTGTATATTTATTGGTTAAATGTATTACTGCAAGTTAAATGTTAAAGGCATGATTTATTGATTAATAAGTAATCTTCTTATAAAATGAAAGAAATTTTATACAACTGATTCACCCCCCCACCCCCCTCTCAGTTGACTTATCTTGTTCAACAATTGGTATCAGAGCAGGTTACTTCAAGATATCAGTTTAACCACTAGAATTTTTTGATCATTCATAATGGATAAGAAGTCAGAATTTACAAAACATGGATTGCCTTTGTTTTATGGTCATAATTATTATTTTTGGAGTATCAGGATGAAGTTGTTTTTACAAACTCAAGGAGTAGATATCTGGCAGGTTGTACTAAATGAATATAAAGTCCCAACAACCATTCCAATAGATGCTACAGGTAAGAGACTCTATGAGAGTAATTCCAAAGCTATGTATGCAATATTAGGAGGTCTAGTAGGGTCAGAATTTGTTAAAGCTATGCATTGTGCATCAGCAAAATAAATATGTGATAAATTGAAAAATTTATATGAAGGAGACACTAAGGTAAAGAGTGCTAAGCTACAATCATATAGAAGTCAATTTGAAAGTCTGAAAATGGAAGAATTTGAAGATATACCTACCTACTTTCTTTATATTGATGAAGTTGTTAATACCATGAGAGGTCTAGGAGAAACAGTTAATAATAATATTATTGTGCAAAAGGTACTTAGATCACTTCTTGCAAGATTTGATTCAAAAATATCTACATTAGAAGAAAGAACAGATCTTGATACTTTAGAAATGGATGAATTGCATGGAATACTAACAACATATGAGATGAGAACCTCTGGTGAGAATTATTTCAGGAAAGAAGCATCTTTCAAGGTAGCAAAGAAAGATAAGAAAAAGGTTGAAGAAGAAATCAACAGTCATGAGGAGTCAGAAGGTGATGTGGAAGAAGCAAATTTTGTTAAAAATCTGAAAAGAGGTACTGGCAAGTATAAAGGTAAGTTTCCTCTGAAATGATTTGGTTGTGGTAGAATAAGACATTTTTCATCTAAGTGTCCTTACAATAAGCATACCGGTAATGAAGAAGACAGTGATAGAAAACCTAAGGAATTCAAGAATAGACATAAGAAGTTTTTTCAAAGAAAAACTTACAAAAAGAAAATCCTGTGTATAAAAGATGACAGTGATATTTCAGAATCTGGTGAGAGTGATGACAGTTCAGATGTACAAATTTTTATGGCTATGGAAAAACAGGATGATCAGTCTGGTGAAGATGAAGAAGGTGAAGTTGATCTAGAAGCTGAACTGGTAAGTTCTTTAAGTGAATTAAGAAAAGTGAGAAGGGAATGCAAACATTTTAAAAGAGAAATTGAAAATCTAGAATTTGAATTATAGAAATCAAATGGTTTGATTGATAGCACTGAAATCATGGTAGTTGAATTAAAACTTAAAATAGAAGAGGCTAGAGTGACTGAAGAAGCTCTAACTAAAATGCTTGTAGAAAAGGATAAGGAAAATGAAGGTTTAAAAATTGAAGTAGTCTCATTAAGAAAGAAAGTACAAGAAAATAACATGAATCAGAGTTCTCAAGTGTTAGATCAAATTATTAGTAGTCAAAGATCAACATATGATAAGACTGGAATTGGTTACAAATATGCAGTAACTAATGGATGTTCTAGTTCAAGTGTTGATAAAGTAGGTACAGAGGATAATCATGAGAAAATTACTAGCAAGAAGATGGAATCAGAAAGGCAAAAAGAAAATCAGGGTTCAACAATGCATAGAAGAAGTTATTGTAGACATCAAAACAGGTTTGAAGGCCATTGTTTCTTTTGTTATAAGTATGGAATAAGGCTGCATTTTGTAATAGTTTTTCAAGAAAGATAAATGCACATAACAGTCTTGAAAGGTCTAATTTTGAATATAGAAGAGGACATGGTAAAACTAGTCAAAACAATATGAACTACTCTTACAACATATTTGACACCTTAAGATATGAGACTGAATGTTACAAGTGTAACAACTTTGGGCATGTGTCAAGAAATT